>VDFB02072784.1:0-45764 GCA_007258455.2 Sequoia sempervirens
AGGTGCCTCCTGCATCTTCTAATGTTTCTGATTTAAGAGGTCATATGAGTTTGGGATTCAAAGCCCTCAAATGTGCAGAGGCATCCCTTGTCTTGGAGTTTGGGAATGAAGTGCTACAGGAAGGGGAACATTTTTCTTCACATGCCTTAATATGTCATTTTAATCAATTTTGGCCATCTGTTTCAGATCTGAGCATTTGGATAAAAGAAAACTGGCACCCCTTACTGCAAAATGCTCCAAAATTTTTCTCAGTGCTCAAGGTTTTTTCATTGTTGTTTTTCTTGGAAGTAGCATTACCTTTTTCTTAAACCTTGGCACCCAACGTTCAACCCTTCTTTTGAATCCTTCAACATTTTGCTGGTCTGGGTTCAACTTCCAAATCTTTCGCTTCAATTTTGGATCCAGTCCTGTTTCAAATCTATTGGTAATTCTTTAGGCTCTTTCTTGGTTGTAGACAAGAAAACTTTAAATTTTTGTCACACTACTTTTGCATGAATTTTAGTGCACTTGGATCTCTCCAAGGATTTACCTGCTAATATAATTCTAAAAGTTTTTGGTCGTTCCTGAACTGAACTGTTTGATTATGAAGGTCTTCCCTTTTGGTGCAGGAGATGTTTTGAAATAGGTCATGTGGTTGCAGCATGCCACATTAAAGATAAATCAATTAAAAAATAACCATCATGGTGGAAAGATGTCCTCTCAAAGCCTTGTCCACTTGGGCAGAAAGAAACTGATTCTTCTGCTTCATCAACAACTCTTTTAGAAAAATTAGATGTGAAGGATGTTACCTTTCAACAACAACAAAAGAAGTCACTTCCAATTGGGCTGAAATCTGCTTCACTTGTGGCTCTAGTAGAAAAATCTCGGGTGAAGTTTGACATTCTTCCACAAGGTCAAAAATCAATCAAGCCTAGGGCTCTTGGGGAAGTAATGAAACAAAAGAATCATACACATGATCGGGATCTAGACATTCCAACAAGTAAATTTTCAACTTCAGAGAAGGATTCTATGGACAATCAATGGACACTTGTGCAAAAACAAAAGAAACCTTTCTTCAAAACGTCTCTAGCACCTGCTTTTTGCTCCCTTGTTCACATTGAAGGGGATTAGATTGTAGCCTTTATGGAAATTGCTCTGTTTGATGACAAATGATATTTCCTAGCTTATATTTTGTACTTTCTTTTTAAATATTAATATATTATATATATGTGTTACGCCTTTTGGCTAAAAAAAACATTTAATTAAATAACTTAGGGTTATTTAATTAAATAAGAAGACTTAGGGAATTAAATTAAATAGTTTGATTTATTTAATTCAATGAGATGAAATCTTAGCGTGAAAGGGGGTGAATTAACCCAATTTGATGAATTGGGTTAATAGACAAAAATGATGCAATTAATTAAATAGCTAGGCTAATTTAATCAATTAAGCGAAAAGAGGATGGGTTTGAGAGGAAATGATGTTAGTATACCTGATTCGAGTGTATGATATCATTTAGGACATTTTTCAATGTCTATAGCAACACACTCCAAAAACACCAAATGATAGCTCACAAAAACTGACAAACACAATCCCTTCCCAATTCTTATCCCAACGAATTTGACCTCATTGAATTTTGATTTAAGAAATGCACTCCCAATCAACAATTTACTTTTTTTATCAAAACAAGGTTTTCTCTCTATTTTTCTCCCACAAAATAACATAAAAATAAAATAAAATCCCTTTCTCCCTTTTTATCCATTTTCAAAACCTAATAAAATTTATTTTCCCCATTTCTTAATTCAATTGCCTCAAGTATTCCCATAATTCAATCAATCTATTCAATTCATTTCCTAAAACATTTTTTAGCATACAATTAACCATTAATAATTTGTTTAACCATAAAATTGAACTAATTTTATAGAAAATGAAATTTAAAAAATTCAAAACACACACATTCATTGGGCTTCCACAATGGGGTTACAACATCCAGAATCATACTGAATCCATCTAACATAGTAAGATAATAGGAAATCATACTTGAATTGAGTACGACGGTTAAGGCTAACAAATTGGCCAATGTGACATCTCCCATGTATAACCACCGTCAGGGAATAACTCATACTTGTGAAGCCAGGTGGAAAAATTCCTTGTACCTATATCCACTCAATAAATTTCAAGTGTACCTGTTCATATATAATAACCAAAGCACACACAATCCTTGAACAAGGTATACAACATAATCCCAAATTACTCATCAAGACATACGCATGCATAATCATCAAGATAAAACAACATAATCCATCATAATAAGTCCATAATATAATTGTATTGAGGGATGCATCCAAAACCGATGTAAAGAAAAAATAACGATGCTACAAATAATCTTGAATCAAATATACAGGTATAAGCATACAAAAAATGCCAAAATATGTATGAAAGATCACAAACGTGAGAGGCACTTCAGTAAATAATTTGACCTTTTTGAAATCTTTATTGAGTCTAAGATTGAGCCCAACATTTTGATATATAATATTTTAAATCAAAACCTTTATGACCCAATTTTCATTAGCTTGTGTATTTTGAACTAGCTTATGATTTTACCCCATGGAAAGGATCAAAGGCATGATCACATTTCTATTTGCTTAAACTCAGATTTCCAAATGTTAAGGCAACAATGTTGGGATATGATAATTATTGTAGACATGGGCACCAAATGTTTGAATTATACATTTAGGGTTGTGTATATAAAAGTATCATCCTAAAATAATTTTAGAGAATAATTAATAATAAATTAGAGATCACAAAGTCTCAAGAACATTTCTCATTTTGCTTAAATCAATCATCAAATTTCATTTGTTAGTGTAAGATGGGGTCAGAAATCAAATAGCATAGATAAAGTAATGGCCAACACTTCTAAACTATTAACCTCATCCAAACAAGAGAAAACAATGAAAGCATAAGGAAAATAAAACATCAAATCAAAATACTCCCCATGCTTGAACTTGAATCACTTCTCTTGCTCTCCTATTTCTCCTTTTGCAAATATGCCCTCAGATTTGTAGTCTAACTTGTGCAAATACCTGCAAATTGTAAGTAGAAAGTTGGAGAAGAATAACTGTTAAGGTGAAAATGGAGAAGGAAGGTTGCTTTTATAGACAACCTTTCAAATGGAATGGACGGCTGAGATTAATCTTCTAGAAAGATTCCAAGATCAATGGATGGGAATGCATGAGAGGGAGGTTACGAAATGGATGGTTGAGATTAAGTCTAAGAAAATATGCCAAGATCAATGGTCTAGAATTGATGCATCAAAAATATGCCATGCATGGAAAAACTATGACGCCGACGACTATGACGCATGACAGCTATGATAGACATGCAAGACATGCAGACTATGACATAAATGAATGTTATGATAGGGGATTATGACAGAGCATCTTTGACCAGGTGGTGCATAAATAATTTATTTTAAATTATTTATTCAAAAATGGAGAGAGTAGGGGAAATGGACAAGTGGAAAATAAATAATTTATTCAAATTATTTATTTGAAAAACATGAAAAGAGGAGCATTTAATTAAATTTAATAATTTAATTAAATGGAGAGATAAAAATTAGACCTTAAATAATTAATTTAGATTAATTATTTAATAGAAGTGTATGGGATAGTTCAAATAATTTTAATAATTATTTAACTATAGGAAAGTAAAGGACCATGAATAGATAAATAATTAATGGTATTATTTAACTATAGATGAAAGGTGACAAAACAAATTAAATAAATAATAATTTATTTAACTATTTGAAGAAAGAGGGAGAAATTAGTGGCGCCATTAGTTTTGTTCAATGATCAAGATAAAGATTAGAAAGTGAATTAATTAAAATTATTTAATTAATGAGGGAATATGATCAAAACATAATTGAATAACTAAAATTATTCAATTATCAAAGGATGAGGATGAAGAAAAATGACACTCGCAGGCTTAGGACATTTTTCATTGTCTACATTTTGTCCCTCTTTGACATAATGTAGTTCATCGCATTGTGTCAAAGAAATTTAATTCTGAAGTATGCCCCAGTGAAAGAAGAATGATGAGGAGGGTTGTGTATGCCCCCTTGAGAGGACAGGTGAGTTCAAAGAACATGAATGTGCTCTCAAAATGGATGATAAGACTAGAGGATGAAGGATAGATGAAATGTTAGCTTGGAAGAGGATGGATATTAGCGTGGAAGAGAAAGGAGGATGAAGATGGAAAGCTAGATGAGAAATGATAAGGGAACCAACTTTCATGCTTACATTTTTATATTTATCATCATTGGGAAGATTATTGTAATGGCCAACAAATACCATGATATGATGTAGACCAAGGTGTGCTAGGTTGTACCATCACATGAGACAAGTAGCTACAGACAAGGATGATCATGACTCATACTAAGAGAGCGATTTCCCTAGTATTTTTGTCATAATCAACCACAAACAGTAAAGATAGGCAAGACAAATCATGAAACGTCATTGCTCCTCTAAGTCTTGTTTTCAGGACATCCTCGAGGAACTAGCATCATGATTGCCAAAAGACAAAACAAGCATCATAAAATTAAATGCCAAGTGTCAAAATGTCAAAATGTCAAGTTTCTCAAGTTTGTCAAGTGTGGTGGAATGTCAGATGTCTTGGTGTCAAAATGTCAGGGTTGACGATATGAAGATGCTAGATTGGTGTCGAGTTTAGGAAGGGCACATCTTGAATGATGTCGAGATGTCAGATTCAGAAAGGACACATTCTGAATGACGTCGATGCTAGAGGAATACCAAATTCGAGAAGGACACATCCCGAACGAGGTCGATGTCAAGATGTCAAATTGATGTCAAGTTCAGGAAGGACACATCCTGAACAATTTCGGTGTCAAGATGTTGAATTGATGTCAAGTTTGGGAAGGACACATCCCAAACTATGTCGATGTCAAGATTGTCGAATTCAAGAAGGACACATCCTGAATGATGCTGATATCAAGAGGAATGTATCTCAAATGTCGTGAGAATCCTCAAAATGCCAGATGACCGTGACGATGCCTAAGAAGGACACATCATAGGGCATAATTAAATGACGGGCTACCCTTCAGAAAGACACATCTGTAGAGTAAGTGAGATTTGACTAGTTTGACTAAGTTTGACTGAGTTTGACCAATTTTGATATGCCAAGATGATTGTCGTGCTTGATTGAAAGATTGTAGAAGTTCGCTTGGGTAGATTGTTCATTCTAATTTTGATAAAGACCATGATAAATTTAAAGACTATTTCATGTGTGTGAGAAAATTGTGCAATAAACCCTAATGGACTAACCTAGTGTGGTCTCGAGGGCTCATTGACATACGGCCTTGCCTACGTCATACACTCAGAGACCTCGTAGTTCGACACAACTAATGACTTTGTCTTGTTGACCAAAGATTGAGTCATGATTTATTTTGACAAACCTAATAGGATTGACCTATTGTCTCGGGGGCTCGACGATGAGCCTTGCTTATGTAGCAAGTGCGGAAAGACAACGTAGTTCAACAATGACAAAGACTAATCAAGACTTGAATTGACGTGACTGTGTTGACTGACATGACTCTATTTTTTGGAATTTTTTGTGTTTTCTTCAGGACGTTTTTCAAATTTTAGGGCTTTTGGCATTTTATTTTTTTCTTTTTAAGATATTTTTTCCACTTTTAGTTCTTTGGTATATTTTATTTTTGTATTCTTTTAAGTATATTTTATGATTTTTAAAATTTTACTACATTTTATTATTTTGAAACTTTTCTGTGATTATCTTATGATTTTTAGGATCACGTGGGGTACCCACTGCAGTCTCATGATAAAATTTTGCCCCTAGTCAAGTTGAGAATGAGTCAGGAAAAATGGAATGTAAAGAAAATACATGACTAGCATGGATAGTGGACAATATGCAAGACTTGATTTCAACCATTGTCAGCCATGGATGGAAATGTCATGATGTCAGGGTGAAGTGTTATGAAAAACGTCAGAAAGAGTATGTTCATTAGGGACAAAGGTAGATAGAGTGACAGTAGATGGCACAACAATGACTGACTACACACGATGCTTGTTTGCCAGGTTTTCACCATGGTACTTATCCAAAGCGTCTGTTTACCAGGTTTTCACTAATGGATGAATTATTTCTCTTTATTTTTGTCATCATTTATTTTTTTATTTTTTTATTTTTTGGTGTCACCAAGATGCCTATTTGCTAGATTTTTCATCAAGGTGACGATTTTTTGTATTTTTCAATTTTTTTTTGCATTTTTTCAGGACTTTTTCCCTAACTCTCTGAAGCTAGGTATAAAATTGATAAATGCCAGATCCATGGACTGCCTTGACGATGCCTCGATCTTGTGTGGATGATCGTGCTAGATGAAAGGACCTGATCAAGATGAGGAATACAAGTGGTAGATATGAAGGATGATAAATGTGATGAATGAAAGAGGCTATGGTAGGATCCCTAATGTGCACACTATGTGGGCCATCAGGCCTCAGTCGAAAAGGAGTTTGGGCAAACAATGAGCTAGAGTACAAGGAGTTGTCATCAAAGATACATTGAAAGACATCGCCAATGGAGGGATATGATGGATATGTGAACATGGATGGATGGAACATAGTATATGGTATGAGTGAGAGTGACATGGATATAGACCTTGGATCAACATACGCTTTGTTTGACTATTTTCCTTGATAGATGCCCCCAGTGATTTTTGATGGAGAGGCATACTTTGAGATCGACTTTTTCTCGTTTTCACTCTTGAATTTTATTTCTATTTTGTCTGATAGCTTTTTATTTTGGCTATGGGACTTGTCTTGATCTTCTTTTCTTTCTTTTGATTTTTGATCTCCTTTTAAAAATAACTCATTCATTGGAGCTTTTCCTTTATTCTTTTCTTGAGCTCTGATTTGTTGATCCATGTCTATGATGCGAGTGGATGTGTGTGAAATGGGGGAAGTAGGTGAAGTGAAAGGAATGCTTAGTGGATGAATGGGAGTGGCGATGCCATTAATGGAATCTTTTGGACTATCCTTTTCTGTACTGTTAACATCAAAGGAGGCTTGCACATCCTTAATGACTTGGCAAGATGAATTAGTAGAGATGACAATTGGAGATTCATATCCTAGCCCAGGGTAGGTGGGATGGAAGGATGATTATTAGATATCCTCAATGGGGTCATGCTCAAAGAGTGGGTTATCATAAATTTCTTGGTGAAACAAGGGGTTATAATACATATGAAAAGCTCGAGAGGAAGTAGATATGGCAGAGGCCGATGTGTCATCAGGGTCCCAAAAGGTTTCAATCCAAGAATGACCATCCTTTTGTGTTCCTTCTGTAACTATCTTGACATCAACGTTGGAATTTTGATCTCTATCAGCGGCATTCGCATTGTCGTTTGCTAGTAAAATATCCATACGATATTCTCCACATCCCATGTCATGAATTTGGACCTTGGGGTTTGATGGCAGCGTAAATGGAGTGTATGACTTGGTCAATGAAGATGGATCCATGTAGTGAGATGATGTGGCGATGGATGTGGACGTGGAAGGCTTCACGAGTGCTGATGGGTCTATGAATTTGGAAGATGAAGACGTCAAGGCTTCATGGTTGATAGGCACTTGACATTCTTAGACACCTTGTAAGTTGGTACAATATTGGAATGGATCAGAGTATCTGTATATAGTAATTTTGGTACCTTCAAAAGGAAATTTCAGGCATTGGTGATACGTGGAAGGGATGGCTTTTAGTGCGTGGATCCAAGGTCGACCAAGTAAAATGTTGTATGGAAGGTCCAAATCCATAACTTGACAAGTGGCGTCGACAATGACTGGCCCGATTCAAATTGGAAGTGTAATTATGCCCTGAGAGGAACGTTCTTCATCATCATATGCCTTGATAACAATGCTTTTTGTGGCGTCTACGCAAGCATCAGAAAATCCTAGTGCCTTGACCAATTTTAAGGAACATATATTCAGTCCTGCTCTGCCATCTACTAAGACTCGTCTGACCTTATGTTTATGAACAAAAACTTTGATATGAAGGGCATCATTATGGTTGGATTTGGATGATGAATAGTCTTGGTCAGAAAAGGTGATATGGTGGGGAGTCATGAGATATCCTACCATGGCTTCAAATTGGCTGACATCAATATCTTGGGGAACAAAGGATTCTTGCAATGTTTTATCTAGGATGGCCTTATGGGCAGGCGAGATGCATAACAACTCAAGGATAGAGATTTGTGCCGGTGTTTTTCCAAGTTGGTCAATGAGATTAAAGTTTCCTTTAGGTTGGGACTGCTTGTTTTGTGGACGTGATTGCAACTGCGAAGTGGATGAGCCAACTATTATTACCTTTGGTTGTCTAGGGGGAGGAGGGTTGGCTATGACGACCTTTCCACCACGGGTGGTGACATTGCATTCAGGGGCCTTTCTGACGGTGACTGTGCTGACATGTTCATTAGTTGTTCTAATGTGATGTACGATAGGTCCCTCAGAATAGTCATATCCAATATGGGCATAGTTGGCTCGACTATTGTTATTTGTATTTTACGTAGAAGGGTTTCCAAAACCATGATCCTGCAGTGGGTTCTTGTGTATTGTATGCTCTGCATTAGAAGCAAACTGTGGTCCACCGACTTCAATGATACACTTTTCAATAAGGTCTTGTACTAGATTTTTCAATTGTCTACAGGAAGAGGTTTTGTGTCCTTTTATTTGGTGATAGTCACAAAATGCGTTATCATCCCACCAAGATGGTTTAAACTGCCCAGGGTCATATGGTTTGGGGTCCTCAAGTGTCATGACACCATTCTGAAGGCATTTCCTGAGAACTTCTTCAATAGGCTCACCTAAGGGAGTGTATGTACGTCCTCTAGGGAATTGTTTGTGTTGCCTAGGATGCCTTTGAATTTGATTATTTTGATTTGTCTAGATAGCATTAATAGCATAGGTTTGTGTCATCATCTGTGTGTTTTATGGTTGTGTCCCTTTTAGAGTAATCATAGGACCCATAGCATTGATAGCCTTAGCATCGACTACACCATCGTTGGTGACATGTTTGTTCTTAACCCAATATTTGTTTTTGTCAGCAAGAGGAGGGTTTGCGTTTGTGTTTTTAGGACCGTATTTTAGTCTTCCTTCAGCAATGAGGGCTTGTTCAACTTGGACACCTTGTTCAACTAGGTCCACAAAAGTTGTGCAACAATGAACACGCAAGCCATTTTTTAGTGGGCCTAATAACATTTGTACAAACATGTCAACTTTTTCCTTTTTAGGTATATCTATATGACAGCGACTCGCTAGGCCCCTCCATTTTTGTAAGAATGGTAAAAAGGTTTCACCTAAATATTCTTGTGTGAGCTGGCATAAGTTGGTGATGGAGGTATCTGTGTCAATGTTGTATGTGTAATTTTTCACAAATTTTTTAGCAAGTTCTTTCCATGACTGTATTCCGGGTTGCAATGTAGAGAACCATTCTAGGGCCGGTCCTGCGAGACTTTTAGGAAACATGCATTAGATATGTGTGCTCATGAGCAATATCCACACAACTTGTTACAAACTCTCTGATGTGGTCAAGTGGATTTGTTTTACCCTTGTATTTGTTGAAGTTTGGAGCCACATAACCATGTGGAAATGGTGGCATGTACAAAGTTGTATCAAAAGGATATGGACATAAGTCGTATGGAATTTGTGTCTTCTTATCAAAGGTTTTCATATTTTACATCTATTTTTGAAGGTCATCCACTCTTGCTAGCAAGGCGTGTACAATGGGATCATTGGTTGCCTGAAAGTACGATATGTTCTGATTAGGTGTTTGCTGATATTGCCAATTGTGAGTGGGAATTTTTTGTTGAGTATGAATATGGGACGAGTATGTGGGAATATGTGACCCAACCATGCTTGTTTGTATTTGAGGTCTCTGAAATCCCTGACTCATTTGATTGCCAAAGTTACACATTTGTTGCGTCATTTGAGTTCCTTGTCCTTGTTGAAAGAATTGTCCATGTAGCATGTTGGTGTTTGTTCCTTGGGAGTGTCCATGTGGTGTGTTGATATTTTGTCCTTGTCCATGTGTGATGTTCATATTTTTTCCTTGTCCATGTGGGATGTTCATATTTTGTCCTTGTCCATGTGGGATGTTCATATTTTTTCCTTGTCCATGTGGGATGTTCATATTTTGTCCTTGTCCATGTGGGATGTTTAATTGCGATGATGTATTAATGTTGTGTTGAGGGCCTTGAATGAAGACTTGTCGTGGGTTTCCTCCAAAGGGATTAAATGAGATTCCACCATAAGGATGTGATGAAGATGCCCCCATTGTCATAGATGAAGATCCCAACATAGGGTTTGTGGGATTTGCTCCCATGGATGTGGACCCAACGATTATTCCTATTGTTTGTGATGATGATGTGGACGTTGTAGGCATGGACATAGTAGATGTTCCTCCAATAGATGTTGTATTAGTTGAGGTGGAGGTGTTTTGATTTGTGGTGCCACTAGATGTCACATTAATGGTGTTAGTAGCAACTTGTGTGGTGACCACAATGTTATTGCTATTGGGGGCATTGTTTGTGTTTTGATGAGATGTCATGGTTACAGCTCGTGGACAGTTCAGAAGAGCGGTCTTATGTTACTAATGTCGCTTCCTTGTAGTTTTTTTCCTGGTCTAAAAAGCATATAAGTATTCCGCCGGATCGTTTATGTGTACTCAATTCTTCAACAAAGCTTACGTGCAAGTTTTGAGCCAACGCCTAAATCCCTTCAATTTGTCCATTTTGGTCTCTCTATATGAATTGTTCAAAAAGTGGATTTTGAAAGGAAGTTGACATGCTCATGGATGATTGTATGTTCAATTTTCCAAATGGGTCATCATAAATACAATCATTGGGATTGGTGCTGGTGTTGGTGTTGTTGTTGGTGTCAAAGTCTCTTTATCCAAAGCCCCATCTGTCTTTCTTTCTTTGAAGTCTTGTTCCACCATCAGCAAACGTCGTCGAAGGTGGATGATAACGCGCGCGATACCAGTTCTGTTTTTTGCCCTCGGCATAAATTTTATTTACAATGCAAAGGTAGATATAATGCTATCGTGCCGCGTGACTAGGGATGATCGCGATGTTGATCTGGATGACAATGTTGATTTGGAAAATGATGATGTGGACTAGGAAAATTGCAAGGTCAAGGTGAAAAATGAGGACTAAGGTGATGAAATTGAATAAAGAGGCAACTAATGTAAGTTTTAGGTTCAAAATGATGACTAGGATGCACAGTATTTTTGGATTTTTAGGAATAAAGTATACAAGGTATGAACCAAAATGAATGCAATTTGGAGAAAGGGGTACCTAAGCACTCTAAGCTTAATCTTTGTTTTTTATTTTGGTTACCAAAGGACTTGTTGAAAATGACAAAGTGACAAGGTGAAGATGACTAGTGAGTTTTCCTAACTAGACTGTTGAGTTGAAAATTCTCACAAAAGGGACAATGACTGAAAATAGGAATGATAACTAATTCCAAGATAACCTAGTTTCGAAAGCAATGATTTTGCAATTTGTGATGAGGTTAACCTAATCCAAAGTATGCAAAGATGAAAACCTAGGGTCAAGCTAATGCCAACAATTATGATTATGAAGCCTAATGATGCAACTAAAATTTGAAAGATTAAGCCTATGGTCAAGAATACAAACTAATGGTTGAATAATGAGGATTTTGAGCAATTTCAAAGCTGATTTCTGACAGAGACCTCTTAGAAAAAAATGTTTGACAATAGGCTGAGACTATATTTTTGATGTTTTGTTGAAAAGTCTGAGTTGTCTGAAGTTGATTGTTTGTGTCCAGATTTGTGAATGTTGTGAATACTGTTTGAAAATCCAGAAAGCACTTGATAAGCACAATGTTTGGATGTTTACAAACACAAATAAGACAAGCACAATCCTATGGTTAGGCCAGGACAATATTCGCTAGATTCCACGTGGGTTTCCCCAACCGCATATTAGTAGCATGTGAATCCAGAAGCTTGGCTGCATGGGCTCCCCCTTACAGTGCACTCTCTTCTTAGGCCAACCAAGCTTCCAACCCCCATGAAACTCCTATGGTAGATTGATCACCTCTACTACAGACTGTGAAGATGTGGATGCCTTCACACTGACCGGTGCTGCGCTAGGAAATAGAAGGTTTTTGGCTACTACACAAAGGTGTTTAATTTGGGACCCTTGTTCGAGTGGCCATACATGGGGCACAAGATTAAGCTCTGTTTAGGAGGCACTCCATCCTGAAGAGGTTAAGCTCAACAGGGTTTTGGGGAGTACAACTTGGTTCGTATGACACATCCGCACTCATAATCCTAGGCTTTCCCTTAGGATTCACATTTATATACCGGTCGGGGGTAGCTTGGCCAAAAAGCTCCGTTTCTGGTCTAAGTCACCTTGGGGTGAGTACTTTTTCCCACCAAGGCAGACCCAAGTTCTAGAGGCAATAACTGTTTCTCTTACACCTAGGATCGCATGAATGTGCAAGGGGAGAGGATACTTCGATTATTGCATCAAGGTGACTAAATTTGAAGACACTTGTAAATTTTAATTACCAAATGATAATGTGAGGAGGACACACAAGACACTTTGTTCTTTTTTAAAATTTTAACTTGAAATATGAAAAACAAAGTTCATTTTAAACTCATGTCGTGAGAATGCAAGTTCATTTTAACCATATGAGTTTCAATGCATGCTTGTGTGTCGATGGCCTGTAAATGGCGATGAAAATGTAGTTAGGCCTGTAAAATTTAGCCCACGAGCTATCCGCGTAGATTTGTTGTTCGGGCTTTTAAGTTCTATGAATGAAATGGAAAATTGTTGTTAGTTCTTAGCGACCAAATGAGTAATTACGCAAATTGTGTTCATTTTGATTCCTACAGGTAAAATGAATTCATGTTGGCGGTTGAAAGCAACAAAATTGCTGATAGTTCTAAAAGAAATGAAAGCTGATTTATTGTTTCTTATAGGAAACAATTTAGATTCCTCCCAAGTCAGGCTTTCGCCGCTGCTCAGATGACCGCGAAAAGTTTAATGATTAACAAATAAATTAAAATAGCTATAATTTTCAAAACTTTAACTGAAAATTTTGTGAATCGCTTAATCCATGAAAACTGAAATCAAACCTTCAAAACCTAGAAAGTATTTTTTCAAAATTTGGAACGAAAAAATTGTTATAGGCAAAAGAAAACGCAGGTTTTAAAAGCTAGATTAAAAAATAACAAATACTAAAACGGCCATAACCTTATCAAATCTTAACAAAATTTTAAACCGTTTGAAGTTTCAGAAAGCTAAGAACAAGGCCTAAAAAACCCAGATAATCATTTTTAAATATTCCATGTGCCCATTTTTATGTGCTCAAAAGAAGATGACGAGATTTCGTATGAATTCTTGGCTGTAACTTGCAAAACAACGAAAACAAACAAGAAAACAAACCAATTTCTCTGCAAAATTGTAAGATTCACATCAAGTTCACCAATGTAAGATGGGGTCATAAATCAAATAGCATAGATAAAGTGATAGCCAACACTTCTAAACTATTAACCTCATCCAAACAAGAGAAAACAATGTAAGCATAAGGAAAATAAAACATCAAATCAAAATACTCCCCATGCTTGAACTTGAATCACTTCTCTTGCTCTCCTATTTCTCCTTTTGCAAATATGCCCTCAGATTTGTAGTCTAACTTGTGCAAATACCTGCAAATTGTAAGTAGAAAGTTGGAGAAGAATAACTGTTAAGGTGAAAATGGAGAAGGAAGGTTGCTTTTATAGACAACCTTTCAAATGGAATGGACGGCTGAGATTAATCTTCTAGAAAGATTCCAAGATCAATGGATGGGAATGCATGAGAGGGAGGTTACGAAATGGATGGTTGAGATTAAGTCTAAGCGTGCCAAGACCAATGGTCGAGCCCAAACATGCATGTTCACATCAATTATCATGGACGTTTACGACAAAATTTATGATAGACATGCAGACACATGCATCTGGACATAAATTTATAGATTATGACAGAGTGACTTTTTGATCAGGGTGGTATAAAATAATTTATTTAAATTATTTAACCAAAATGAGAGAATGGATAGAAATGGACAGGTGCACAATTTATTCAAATATTTACTATGAAAATGAAAGAGGAGTGACAACAAAACTCCTGAATTAAATGGATAGATGAAATAGACCTTAAATAATTAATTTGAATAATTATTTAATAGGGGAGGTGGCATGGGATAGTTAAATAATTTTAATAATTATTTAACTATAGAAGAATTAAAGGACCATGAATAGATAAATAATTAATGGTAATTTTTTAACTATAGATGAAAGGTGACAAAATAATTAAATAAATAATAATTTATTTAACTATTGAAGAAGAGGGAAAAATTAGTGACACAATTAGTTTATTTAATCAATCAGGATAGAATAAATATTAGAAAGTGAATTAATTAAATAGTTATTAAAAATTATTTAATTAATAGAGGAATATGATCAAACATAATTGAATAACTAAAATTATTCAATTATCAAAGGACGAGGATGAAGAAAAATGACACTCGCAAGCTTAGGACATTTTTCATTGTCTACAATTAGCATTGGGTATCAATAACAATTAACAATTAAGTAATTGGCATTATTGTATCAACACTCAGTGTTAAAGCACACTCCATGTACATCTTCATGCATAGTCATTCATCAAAATATGTAGAACTTAAGTAAGAATAAAAAATTGTGATCCAATTCCTAGGGAAATTGGTGGGAAAACCTACAAAATTTGATAATCCAAAAGTTTGCAAAATACACAAATGAAACATTATGCTATCTGATATGTTGGTGTAATTAATTATTTAATTACACTTGCATAAGTTTACTTAGGTAATATTTTCATTCCTAGATTAATTATTGTCATCCTTATCTTGTTGAGTTATCTTGTTGCTCAAGATAAGATTAGGGTTATGCATACTTTTCTTTTATAAAGCAAATCATCTCATGTAATTATGAATTCCTGAATAATAATATTTGTTCTGTGCAATAGCTTTGCTTTTTCTTTTTCTTTTCCTCTCATTTTCTCTTATGTGTGGAAGGTTTTTATTTCTGTATTGTCCGATCTTGTTTGCAAATACGGTATCGTGAGCCTTGATATGCAATCCTCTTGGTGTTTGGAGGATTACTTGGATGTTTTTAGTAGTTTGAAGGCTGGTGAAACTTGAATCTTTTACACTTCATTTCAAGACTACACTATTTCTTATTTTCGTATATGCATGTTTTAATATTCTCTCCTTTTACAATCATTGGGTTATTGTAATAAAGTTTCGAACCCATATAAAACCCACCAAGTTTCTTTATTAATAATTTGATTAGAGCATGTCTTTGATCTCCATCTTGTTTTGATGACAACTCGTGATGGGTTGTATCCGGTTTCTAGTTTCTTTGGCCACATCTTGCTTTTTAGCTTTGACACACCACCCACATCGCCTGCCTCCGGATTGGGAGCCTGTGGTTACATCCGCGAGCTGTCTGGGATCCATCTCATTGAGGGGTCATGTTTTTATGGTTGTATTGCCCAAAGCCTTATGGTACTTTGTTCCTATGGAAGAGTTTTTAGTCCCACTTCTTAAGTACCACCACTGCAGATGCACCTGTTTCAGATTATGTCATCACTTTATTCACTGCTGCTCATGATTCCTGTGGTTGTTCCAGCTGAGTTTTCTAGTGCTCATGGAACTGCTATTGCATTGAGTTATGATTTCTACTCGGTCCTGCTGGACTCCTATTTGGTTTCTCTTGTAAACAGAAGTATCTTTCCTTGTTTGTCGGATTGCGGTTTCAGTGTTACTCCACAGTGTTCTTTCAGTGCTTCTTTGCAACAGTCATCTCATTGTAGGGGGGTTTTGTCCCACTGGGTTTTTCTTCTCTACTTATTATTGCATTTGTACTTGGGTACCTAATCAGGCCTTGTTGTCGGGACCCATTCATGCTTTCTTGCATTCATCTTAGTTTCTTTAGGTGCATGTCTCCCTGTCGTACTTATGGGTGGGTGTTTGGTAGCTTAATGAATGATGGATTTACCATAAGTTTGCTCTAGTATTATTTATCTTAGATTACTACTGTCGTCCATCTGTTTTGAGTTTTGTCTTAAGTTGCAAGATAAGATTAGGTTATGCATACTTTGCTTTTTATAAAGAAAATAATCTCAGTAATTATGAATTCTCAATAATAATATTTTTGTTTTTCATCTCTTCTTGCAATAGCTTTGCTTTTTTCTGATTTTCTCTTATATGGAAGTTTTTTTGGTTTGCATGTCTGATCTTGGTTTCTAACATAATATAAATGCACATTCATAAGATGTGAATACTTTGAAAGAAAAGTATTGTATTGGAGAATATTTTTGAAAGGTGCAAGACAACTGAGAGGGGGGGTGAATCAGTTGTCACCAATCTCAAACAATTATTAACTTTGCATCCACTTTATTTTGTTATTAAGTATGAACATGAAATGCAAATAACAGAAATCAATATCAACATAAGAAACACCAGATTTACATGGAAAACCCAATAAGGGAAAAACCACGGTGAGGATCAACTCACAATATAAAGTAATTACAAGATTGATTACAAAGAGGCTCACTACCAAAGGGCTCACTGCCCAAGATATAAGGCTTACTGTCTACAGATAGGACTCACTATCTAGAAGGGAGGCTCACTGCCTACATATAAGATAGATAACAAAAAATCCACCACAACAAATTACACACATCCGCAACCTTAATCAGAAGATTGTGGACACCATTAACTCACTGCTTTTAGGAATCTGACACATTAAAGTACTACTGCCTTAATTCACTTTCACACACACTTGCTTCTCACACTTGTGGCATGTTCGATACTTTTAAATCAATAGCATCTCAACTTGTATTTATACCATCTTCAACCTTAGAAACTTTCTCCAAGGTCGGCTACGCACACTTCATATTACAAATTCAAATTAGGTCGACAACTCAACATTCCCATGGTGGAAGAGAATGAGAGCAGACCAAACCAACACTTAACCAAGACCCAAAACAACATCTCAGATTAATCACACACTTCCTTAATTGATACGTATCCTTCGCATGACGTGTAGACACTAGGTCAGCCAAACCTAATGAAAACACAAATGAACTTTGAAGTACATGCTTCCGCAACAAGAAGATAACATGCAAACCACATAACACATTTCACCATACATTGGAACACATCTCAGATACCTTCAGATTCATCTACAACTAATGCAACAACCTTCATACATAGAACACTTCCCATCAGTCCATCCAGACTATATAGACACACACAACAACTCAGAAACTAGTATTTCAGAGCACCAAACCATGAACACCTTTGATAGAACATAGATGAATCCATTATAAGCCTTTGACCAGATCCACAAGACCATAAAAAAACCAACATAGGACTATGGAGCAAAAACATTTCTCCCAGTCCATAGACAAATAACTTTGTCAAACCAGTTCACACACCGGTGAACACAACTTTCACACTTCAATGAACTAGAAGCTATAATCTAGGATATATCACCGATAGATGCCCATAAAAAACACTTTAGATTCACACAAGCATAGGATCAACACAAAAGAAATGTAGAGCACAAACCAGAGCACATTCTAAACATTCATGCAACTCTATCTTCACTATTTCTCAAAAGCTCTTGGCAACTCATCATATCAACACACCTGCAACATCATAAAGATAGATCCATGTACTCACAACATATCTATAGTATCTCAACTATACATACACAACTTGTAATCACTTGTTTCCTTTCTCTACAACAACCTGTACTATGTTGACATCAATGACAACATTAATGACAACACCACCATACTCATTATACTTGCAACGAATATATGTAAAATTACAAGAGTGTAGTAGAGATGTTAATGGGTCCTTGTCTATATGTGTTTGGTATAATACAAATATTTCTAGAAGTATGTCATTAGGCTAAGAAGTGGCATGCATGTATGGAACATTGATTATGTGGATGGGGTAACATGAAAAATGCCAAACCCATATAGTACAAGTTGTATTGCAAGGAAATGTGACATGGAGGCCATTATGTGGCAAACGTGTATGGTACCATTCTCGTGAATGTGAATTATCTAAGTAAAGCCTCATGCAAAACCTTAATCTCTTATATTCATGTTGAAATTACAAGGGAAATGACACAATGAAAATAATAAATAATATAGAATCTAATATGATTATGATGTGATTAAGCCAATAAATTTATATCAATGAAATAATGGAGAAGCAGCATAACAAAATAACAAACACATAAAATATAAATTATTATACCAAATGCATGTGGATAAATCCTTGTGGGAAAAACGTCACCCCAAAGAGGCCCAAGGTTGTATTGTTCTCAAAAGATGAAGTACAATAATACAATCCACTTATCCATCTAATAGTAGATTAACTGCATAATAGTACCTACAAAGAACCATTTTAATCCATTATCCCATGCACCCAATAAATAGAAAAATTAAAACAAGAAACCATCAAGTGGCATCCAAAACCAGTAGTCAAAACCATGAGCCATGGCAAAAACCCAATGCCCCTCTGACTATGGTCAAGCATCTTAGAGCATCTTAGAATAGTATGTAATTTTTTTCCGCCTCTTACACACCCCTTACACATCATAGATGTCATAGATTTGGTCATAATAGTTAAATTGAACATTATCTCAATCCTAAGCACTCCATGAGGGCATTAATTACCTTATCATAGCACCAAATATGGAAGAACTTCTTATAACTTGTAATCTCAACCACTTTTTTGTAACCTACCAATGCCCTTTTACATAATATCTTAAGTATATTAGAGAATAAATAAATTCCCTCCCTCATATGGGTGTCCACCTTGGCCTTATTCCATGATGGTTGGAGATTGATATTATTTATCTCCTACATAATTAAATTACAATTCAAGTCTTGGGGCTTGCAAGGTAAATGGAATACCTAGTCCTAACATTCTTGTACTTGACATTTACATTGCAAGACACAATAAAAAATTGAAAAGTAAATCAAGCTCTAGAGGAGGCAAGGCTCATGGCCTCTCTACACCAACTAAGTTCTTTTCTGCCTGTTAGCTTAGTGAGGGAATATACAAATTAACCAAATTATCAATATTTCATATCATGACTTTATCACCCTCAACCATCTCATAAATAAATTGATACTAAACATTAATATTCTTCACACAAGCATTGGACATCATGTTCTTTTCCAAAAATGGCACTTTAATTGTCACATCTATTCCTAACCTATTTACACTCAAAGCCAATAAAAAAACATAATCCATATAACTACATTATTTTTTTACAAACATGTGTTGCAGCCATGTACTCTGCATTTATAGTAAATAACATGACTATAGGTTTTCACGTACTCATCCAACCAATAACTACTCCAAATAGAGTGCACATAACTACTAGTTAATCTCCTATTTTCCAAATCACCAACCTAATCTAAATAAACAAAACCTTATTTATCAAGCATTTTTCCAACATCATTATTCCCATGATAATAAATACAATGATCAAAAGTCCCTTGCAAATATTTGAAAACTCTTTTCACATAAGTCCAATGGTCTCTTCTTACATTAGACATAAACATGTTAAGAACTCTCACTAATTAGTTATTGTATAGTCTTCTAAAAACCATAACATACACTAGTCTTCCTACAACATTAGCATGAGGACATTAATCATATGCTCCAAACCATCATCTAACTCAAGAAACTAACACAATGATAACTTAGTGTATTGACATGTAAAGGAATATCAACTAGCTTACAATCATGCATCACAAACCTCTACAAAATAGTATAAACATACTTAATCTAACTTAGAGCTAAATCTTTCTACCAAATTGATCCATGTTGATCTACATACCTTTAATGTAATTTGTAGTCCATAAATCCTTCATCCCAAAGGCACTAGAGATAACTATTTCCTTACTATTTCTAATTAATAACATGGCATCAACATATAAGACAACGATTAGTAATTGATTGCCAATTAATTTAAAATAAACACAATGATCTAGCATTAACTTCTAACAAACCCAAGGTCCAATGTGAAAGTGTTGAAATTTTAATACCACTTCCATAATGACTAATTTAAACCATGCAATGACTACTTCAACTTGAAAACCAAGTGCTCTTTCTCTTTTACCATAATTTTTTTTATGTTGTTTCATATATCTTTATTGCTTAAGATCTCCATGCAAGAAAATAGTTTTAACATCCATTTGATTTGCTTTTAGATCATAAAAAAGAAGACTAGAAAGTATGAATCTAATAGAATTTAGTTTTGAAATAAGAGATAAAATTTCACCAAAGTCAACTTCATCCACCTGAGAGTTCCCTTTTGTCATTTGTATTGTCATTTGTATTGCCTTGTACCCTTCCAACTATCCATATACTCCAATTTTATTCTTAAAGACCCTCTTGCAAAAAATAAATTTCCTTCCCTCATCTAGCTCAATTGGATCACAAGTCTCATGCCCCACATGGCCTTCATCCAAGACTCATGTTACTTTGAAGAAAGAGCTTTCTTCACAAATATAGGTTTATCATCAATATAAATAAAGTAAATTCACAATTAAAATATGGTGAACTATACTTTTTTAGTAAGAGGTATTTCTCATTCTTCCTCTAAACTTTCGATTTGAATTTTTTCCCCTCTATATCACCTAGTCCAACTCATTATTCCTCTTGTGCATCTTCTTAATTCTCAATTTAGGTTTCAAAATGTACGATTTTATTCTCCTTTTCTTTTGGTTGTACCCAATTGAATTTAACTCTAAGTACCTTGAAAATTACATCTCTAGAATATACCATTTCAAGACTAGAGGATTCCAAAGTGTATAGCCCTAAAAATTATCACCATGACCAATAAAAACATATGTGTTGGATTTGAAATATAATTTAGACCATTTCTATTTAGGAAAATGAAGCAAAATCCTCATAGCCAAATACTCTAATGTATGAAAAAAGGGGTTTCTTACCTTTTCCACATTTTATATGGTGTTTTATCAACCAAAGAACATGTGATCTATCGATCAAATAATATGTAGTATTGACAACCTCAACCCAAAAATACCAATCTAATTGAGCCCTACTTAACATGATTGTAGCTTTTTCCATAATGTCCCATTCATCCTCCCTATGGTGCCATTTTAATATGGTGTACATGGAGTTATTTCTTTCATATAATACCTACATTTCTATAAAATTCATCAAATTCTCTAAAATAATATTCCCATTCATTATTTGACATTAATAATTTTATTCTATGATCCATTTAACTTTCAATAAGAACTTTAAAATCCTTAAACTTGCTAAAAATTTAGATTTGTGTCTAAAAAAACAATTTCAAGTATAATGTAATTAGTCATCAATGAAATATACATAATAGTAGAAACAACATCCACAAGCACAAATATATTGTTATGAATCACTTCCATTAATTATTTTGATGAATTATATCAAAATTAAACTTTACTTTTTTTACCAAACGCATAATGATCACAAAAATCAAAATCTACAGAATAACCATACACCATATTTTTATTAGCAAAGGTCTTAACCCCTTTTCACTGATGTGACCCATATCTTGGCACCAAAACATACATAAGTTTGAGCTTTTGGTTACATGGGAAAAGTTACAATACATAGATTCATCAATTTTTTAAAAAAGAGTATCACATCATGACGCTTTGGCTATCACCAAATTCATTCTCACCAACCTACAACCCCTCTTGTCAAATGTGGCATGTACTCCAACATCATTTATTCATAAACTAAAGTAATTTTTTTGTTAATCGTATAAATTGTAACATATCTATGAGAGATTGAACTCTCCCATCACTAAACACAAGTTTTACTTTCTCTTTTCCAATAATCCAATGTGAAGTGTTGTCACCAAGGAAAAATTTTCCACCATCATGTGCTCTATATGAAGTAAACTAATTCTAGTGAGGAGCCATATGATACAAGACATGTAAATCAACAAGCCATGAGTTATCACTAACAATGCTAGCACAAATAATCAAAGCATCATTTTCAATAGTGGTGTGATTATCATTATAGGAATATTTAAAAGGATTCTTCTGATAATTTTTAGAGTAGCACAAAAAAATATTTTTCTTGTATTCACTATTTCAAACCATTTGAACCATCACAATATTAAGGAAATCCTTCCTTAAATTCCTCATATGGTTTTACCTAATTATGAAATTAATGAGCTGCTAAAACAACACATAACCAATACATAACAATATGAGCACTAAACATAGATTTCCTAACACTCCCCCCTTAGTTGTGAATATAGAAAAACTTTCAGACTTTCAACTACATTATGCCCAAATCTTGTGGCTCATGATCTTGATTCAAATGAAAGGAACCTCTCATCAACCTTTCATGGTTTTCACACAGGTTTACCACAGACCTAGACACAAATAGGAACACACTCATATGTTCACCTCATATGGTTTTCTGAATTACCATTAACCATTTCAAGATCCTATTGGAAGTTTAAAGAGTTTATCATTGATTTTCTTGTTGGAAACATGAGCATGGATTTATAGTATGCAAATACAATGTTGTCATCGGTGTCAACATTTTGATGTGATGTGAAGATTGATGTGCAGTTGGTCTAGTGCATATATGTGTTCGAAATTATACCAATCTAGTATAGAGATGATTTTTTTTTTCTTTGGTACAAAACATATGAGTTAGTTATTTGGCTAAGTGTTAGAACACAGTTTTCAATATACAGAGCATCAATTTTTGGGTCCGCGTTGATTAATCTTGAAGTATTTTGGTCTGCGGTTCTAAGGAATTTTTTTTGGAGGTCAAAAGAGTCTAAATCTAAATTTTCATATTGTTTTTCCCTTTGGTGTAGAAGTTATGAGTAACAGAGTATCGAGTCTTCCAGTGACAATGTTTCTAGTGCAGAGTGTATGTTTCATTTAGTTTGCATCTCACCACAAAAGAATATCTAGTCTTGTGGATTTGTGGGAGTGTTTACAGTTGTCAGTTGCATCTAACTTCCAAGTGGTGTGTAGTTTAGAGGATTGTGTGCCAATTTGAGGATGTTTAGTTGGTGTATTTTGGTGTTAGGTCACCAATGGTGTTGACCTAACTTGTTTGAGGTTGTGTGAAGTTTAAATAAGTATTGATCTATTATGTAGGAGCTATTATAGGTCCATGTCAACCTATCTAATGCATTACAAGTTTTGAATTAAGGAACAAAGTGTGTATGTTTAATCTTGGGCCGACAAGTTATTATTTTGAATGGTACATCTAAGTAGGCAGACCTAATTGATGTTGTAGGTTCTTGCGAAGGTAATGGGTATAAATATAAGATAATTTTTAGTGTTGAAGTGCGATGACTAAGTTGAGTAGGTGAATTCCTAAGTAGAGCATGTGTAATAACCCTCCTGACTGCAAAGTTATTCTCTATTAGACTACTACCTGATTGATCTTTTTGAGTTTTTTGAAAGTTATGTATGGTTTATGTTTTTTTGTGTTTTTGGTATATGATACTAGGTAAATGTGAATAGAGGAGAGATATACACCAGGAATGAAAGATAACCAACTAAATAAGCAAACTGAAACTGTATTGATATTGAATTATTTCTTATAGCAATTACAATGATTTTCATACCCAAAATTAACCAACAAAGATGTTTGCAAAATATGGAAATACAAATCTGCAATTGACAAACCCTAGTTGCAATCACCCCACTCCAATAGAAGATTCATCCACCATATTAATTGCAGAAAATGATGTTATTAGTCTGGCTACCCAAGGTAGAGATGATAACAACTCCAAACATTAGGCATTTTCTCCAAGGAATTGACATGCCTCCCTATTACTGTTGTACGACCTGGTTGAGAGGCATTTGTACAGCTTGGTAATTGATGATATTCAGTCCAACAATGAACAAACTTCAATAATACTAATTGCAATGATATTTTTAGATTTGACAATGATAATCCTTCAAACCCTTGCAAGAAACTTCACAAATAAGCTCAATGTGACAACTGATTTGCAGCCACCGGTTAGAGCAACCTTTAGATGATATTACACACCCTCAGGAAGCTTGAATCTAGAAGAGACTACATTCTCAAAGACCAAAACATGCAAAAACCCTGGTTTCTCTTCTTCCACAACAAATTCTTCAAAAAGCATAAGTATTGAAGGATGAATGAAAATGAATTTTCATTGCTTTTATATCCTCCTCAAAAATCACATTTCCCAAGAAGCTTTTTCATCATTAAATATATTTTAAAATGTGCTTTCGTTGTACTTTATAATATCTCATTAAATGAGCACCCTTTTCAATGCACTTTATTAATTTACTTTAAGTTATTAAATGGCCCCATTAAATATAAAGTCATAATATAACATTATGATGCACTTTAAATAATTAATTATTATTACAGATTAACTTTACTAATAATTAAAATAACATATCTTGCTCATTAATCATTAGTTTTCCATTTCTTCTGAACCAAGAGGTCAACCACTGCATCCACTGTGCATCCAGGTGCCCTTCTAAAAATAGTAACACTGGACTCCATTAACTAGGTGACTTACTATAAATAGTAAGTGTGCACAACTAAGTCCCAAATCACTCACAAAGGCCAATCCTAAATGATATCAAATGTTGGAGAAGAAAACAACCTGATATTTTCCACATAGGATCCTCTAACCATCTCCATTAGCCGATGAGGGTTAGATAATAGGATAAACCATCGGGAAACTGAAATGAGCTAAAAAGGGGACATTACAGTTTGCCCTCCCTCACATTGCTTGTCCCCAAGCAATCTCAACTACCAAAGAACACCATCCCACCAAGGTCCTAAGGGAAGAACTATGTAATGTCCCTCACATCAACAACCAACTCCTACAACACCAACATAAGTACAACTGACCAAACATGATGAACAATGTCAACCCCGGTGCCAAGTGTCTCAGGAGTGTGAACATTAAGAAGAAACAATTTAGGATACTGACAAAGTTTGCTTCTCACATCTGCACAAGGTAAATCATCATACAAACTATCTATCTCATGCTCACAAGAATTATGCATCGAATACAAATCATGTACAGGTGTATCAAAAATAAAACTGTAAGCACTATGCACACTGGACATGCCATGCAAATCACCAGTAAGCTTTGTCTGGAATCCTGATGCACCAGAAGGATCCCAAACTCTGTGAACAATGCTTGACTGAATATCGGGATCCTAGATCATCTTATAGAATTCCCCATCCAAATCCTGTAGCATCAACATGATACCATTGTACCCTATAATTAGGTCAAATTTGATAGAAGAAAGAAGCAATCAACCAGCCAAATTGATCCTTGGATCCCATAGCTAGAATGGAAGTCTGTCATACTCATTACCCGTTGACTGCCCCTATGTCACTCTGATATAACCTTCACCATGCTGAGAGTGGTGAAGTAATTCACCAGGATCCAACCACACTATTATGCCAAGCTTGTCACCACCTGGATCCCAACACTGACAATCAACCCCATATAAATTATGCACAAGAATCTCCATGGCATGCAACAAAAATCTCTGAAGTAGAGAAACTACACACTTTACCATAGAGCCATCAACATGAATGGATTGTGTCTCACTAAGTATGCCATAGATGCTTACAGACCAATACAAATCTGACACACCCATGTTTCCATTCAGATGTGTAGTAGTGGCATTAGTTGCTGATCCACTAAGTGTATAATCCACTTGTTCACCCAAATCTAGGACTTGAGCCATAAATGGACTCTCAACTAGAGGTATCTCATGAGACTCAAGATGCAAGCTAGTGTACCAATAATTTTTTTTTGAATCATACCTCTTCTCTTGTTCACACAACTGCATATTCTTCTTGTTTACTTTCCTCAAGATGCTCCTCTATTGCATGCTCAACTTCTACACATTCTTCTCTTGAAATAATTAGAGATCTAAGGTGTGACACACTCCTCTAAGGCATTAATGGCTGATCCACTAAGTGTATAATCCACTTGTTCACTCAGCTCTAGGACTTGAGCCATAAATGGGCTCTCAACCAGAGGTATCTCATGAGACTCAAGATGCAAGCTAGTGTACCAATATTTTTTTTTGAATCATACCTCTTCTCTTGTTCACACATAACCACATATTCTTCTTGTTTACTTTCCTCAAGATGCTCCTCTAGTGCATGCTCAACTTCTACACATTCTTCTCTTGAAAGAATTAGAAATCTAAGGTGTGACACACTTCGCTTCTTTGCTTGATCTAGCTGGTTGCAATGTTCCTTGACCTCTTGCAAACATTGTTTTGCTTGGGAAGCCAATAATTTTTCCTTCTCAACTCTTTGTAACCACCCATCACACAAAACTTGTTTCTTGTCCACATCTTCTAAGGTCCGATATACAAAATCAATCTTGTTGTCACTTGAATCCACAACACCTATTGCATCAATATCTCTTGAAACTTGAGTTTTTGTATTAGGTGACTCCACACAACCATCATTCTCATGTGTAATGGTAGTAACCTCATGCTGATGCAAATATATCAGACTTCTATCACAAAAATCAGAACTGCTATGGCTTGTATTCTCCTTGAATTTCTTGTGTTTGACACTCATATCTTGCGTGTCAACATTGGGAGAACTTTCCACACCATTTTTCTCATGTGCCATAATATATTTTACATGGTTATGCTCAGTAGTATGGCTATTGTTGCAAAAATCAGAATTATTATCAGGGCTGAAAACAACTCCTTAAACGTTGTATCATTATGGGGTTCCACCATACCATTATCATGCAAAATTTTCATACCAAAAACCACTTTAGTTTTAACCCCATGTTCACCTATAGGTTGAAAATTATTTTGAAGTATTTCCTTTTTCTTATCCTTTATTTTATATTTCCAAAACATTCTTAGAAATACCCATTGAGTTTCTGAATCACTCATCAAATCATACAAGTTCTGCATCAAATCAAGAGTGGATTTATCGAAATCCATTTTTTTCCCTCTGTTCTAAATGTAAGAGACTTCCCCAACAGGATGGTAGGAAATCACTTTGATACCATTGTAATAACCCTCCTGACTGTAGAGTTATTCTCTATTCTACTTCTTGACTGATCTTTTTGAGTTTTTTGAAAGTTATGTATGGTTTATGATTTTTTTGTGTTTTTGGTATATGATGCCAGGTAAACACGAATAGAGGAGAGATATACACTAGGAATGCAAGACAACCAACTAAATAAGCCAACTAAATAAGCAAACTAAAACTATATTGATATCAAATTATTTCTTATAGCAATTACAATAATTTTCATGCTCAAAATTTCCCAACAAAGATGTTTACAAAATCTAGAAATACAAATCTATAATTTACAAACCCTAGTTGCAATCATCCCACTCCAATAGAAGACTCTCCACCATATTAATTGCAACAAATGATGTTATTAGTTTGGCCACCCAAGGTAGAGATGATGACAACTCCAAATATTAGGCATTTTCTCCAATAAATTGACACACCTCGCTATTGCTGTTGTATGACCTGGATGAGAGGCATTTGTACGGCTTGGTAATTGATGATATTCAACCCAACAATGAACAAACTTCAATAAATGCTAGCTGCAATGATATCTTCAGATTTAACAATGATAATCCTTCAAACCCTTGTAAGAAACTTCATAATTAAGCTCATTGTGATAATTGATTTGTAGCCACCAGTTAGAGAAACCTTTAGATGATATTGCACACCCTTAGGAAGCTTGAATCTATGAGAGACTATGTTCTCAAAGACCAAAATATGCAGAAACCCTGGTTTCTCTTCTTCCATAGCAAATTCTTCAAAAATCATACGTATTGAATGATGAATGAAAATGAATTTTCATTGCTTTTATAGCCTCCTCAAAAATCACATTTCCCAAGAAGCTTTTTCATGATTAAATATATTTTAAAATGTGATTTTGTTGTGCTTTATAATATCTCATTAAATGGGCACCCTTTTCAATTCACTTTATTAATTGACTTTAAGTCATTAAATGGCCGCAATAAATATAAAGTCATAATATAACATTATGATGCACTTTAAATAATTAATTATTATTAAAGATTGACTTTAATAATAACTAAAATAACATATCTCGCTCATTAATCATCAGTTTTCCATTTTGTCTGAATCAGGAGATCAACCACTGCATCCACTATACATCTAGGTGCCCTTCTAAAAATAGTAACACTGGACTCCATTAACCAGGTGACTTACTATAAATAGTAAGTGTGCACAACTGAGTCCCAAATAACTTCCAAAGGCCAATCCTAAATGATATCAAACTCCAAAGAATAAAACAACCTAATATCTACCACATAGGACCCTCTAACGATCTCCATTAGCCTGCAAGGGTTAGATAATAGGCTAAACCATCGAGAAATTGAAACGAACTAAAAAGGGGACATTACAACATGTGAATGTGATGTGAATGCAAAGCATAGTAGAGTGTTAGAACAAAGTAATATGAAGTGTGTTGATTCAATATTTTGAGCTTCAGTGGAACTATATTTCTTGCATATTGTAGATGCATTTGTAGTAGTTCAAACCTTGACAGTGAGTCACCCCCTCTTCTATTTCTCTCATTCTTTCGATAATGAGTCCATCTGGAAATGAGCCTTTCTATAATATCTTATAACCAGTTATAATATATTGTGAGTTAATCCTCACCGTGTTTTTTTTCCCTTTTTAGGTATTCCACGTAAAAAAATTGGTGCTCATGTGTTATATGCTTTGATGGTTCCTTTCCTTATTGAAATTTGTATATGATGTATGGAATGAATGTTTAAGTGGTTTCAAAGAATACTGATTCACCCTCCCTCTCAGTATTTTGAGTGTTCAACAATTGCTATTAGAGCAAGGTGTTGGATAGGACAACTGAGAGGGGGGGTGAATTAGTTGTCATAGATTATAACCTTAAATTCAATTGCCATAACTAACACATAAAATGATTAACTGATTAACCATCAAATGCAAGTGCACAAACAGAATAACACTAGATTTATGCTGAAAAACAAATGAGGTAAAAACCATAATGAGGATTAACTCACACTATAGAGAATATCAAAATTGACTACAAAAAGGCTCATTGCCTGAGATAAGGCTCACTGCCTGAAATAAGGACTCACTATCTAGAATCACTATCCACATGGCTACAAACTGGAGGGATCACTGCCATAAAGATACAAAGAAGATGGCTCACTGCCAGAATACAAAAGTTATGGCTTACCTCCAAAATGAACAGATGAATTACACCTCTCTTGTGCTGAATTTAGTTCCAGATGAAGCTCAGTAATCGCTCTATACTTCTGCTCAGTTTACACACTTTTGTCTTTGCCTGATTCACTTATTCTGATTTGCTACAACCACACACTTTTTGGAGATGCATAATCACTCTATACTTCTTTCTTTATTCATTCATCCATTCGTTCATCCATACACCCATTCATCCTCTTTCTTCTATTTTCTAGAGACACATGAATATATATATATATATATATATATATATATATATATATATATATATGTATCCAACACATCAACTAGGTCAGCCATAAAAACATCATAAAGTATTTTATATGCCAAGTCGGCCAAGATCTATCCGAATCATAGTTTGTTATATGGTAGGAATCGAACCAAAAAACCAACATGTGTGGATCACACACATAACTGCCAACTTTAAAGTGAAATAGCTTTTCGATAACTAGACATACATGTAGTACTAGTGTTGAAATCAATGACAACCCTGCTGACATTAATGACAACAAACTTCAACTTCCAACAATATCCCTCTTGTCATTGATGGCAACAAAAGATGTGAAAACCAACCATAAAAACAAAAAAAGGTTCACTTTACTTCTTGCGCTTTCTCTCCCTTTGACATCAATGACACAAAAAGTTCTATCTATCTTTTGCTCCAAAAAAGGTTCCTTTTTGTTTTTCTCAAAAAGGTTTAGCAAAATGATTCTTTACCCCCAATCTCTTTCGTAGTTGTTTCTGTTACCGAAGACTTTTGGAAATTCACTGTTAGCTTAATGTAGAGACAAATACTGTTGTTATTTGTTATTGAATCAATTGTTTCCACAAGAGTATCTAGAATGGCAATATTTTGTGTGATTTTCTTAGCATCCTCCAAGAGACCGAAAAGATGTTCTAATCTTAACTTAGTTATCTCTTTGACTTCCCAAAATATTTTCACAATACCATCCCTTCATGTCATGATGACAACAAGATCAAATTGTAAGGAATTGATCCTTTTCTTTTGTGTTCCATCTTTGTCATTAAGAACATCATATGTTTCTCTAATAGAATTCAATTCATGCTCAACAAAATCAATTTTTGTTTTGTAGTTCCCAATAGTAGTAGGCCACTGGAGACAATACCGATATACACTGTTTACACTTTTGATACAGCTCCTCAACTCATTTATACTCACGGTCAACCTCTTTTGTTCATTTCTGCATCTTTCTTCTAAAGCCAATTGAATTTCATCTTTTTTTGCTATTTCACCAAGTGATAGTTCCCTTAACCTATCTTCTATCTTATTCATTCAATACTTTTGGTAAGGTACTTGTCAATTCACTTAGATCAATATCATTATGAATTAGATAAATAGCCAGAGCATCTATAATCTCATCCTGTTCATATGATGGTCGAGACAACCATATATCTCCAATCTTCTTTAACCCATCAAGTTGCTCAAGAATCTTTATCACCTTTTCTTTAGTAACATCTTCTTCATCATCATCTATTGATACTAGATCAAGTGCTTCTGTAGTCCTTGTTTCCTTTCCTTCTTTCTTCTCTTCTGTCTTCAACTTCTTTATTTCTGGAGGGGGACATGAACTGATTTTTCTTGTTTTCCTTTTTCCAGAAGAGGATCCTTCCTCATACATCATGACTGGACTAGAAATCATACCAGAATTCCATGCATTTATCTTGATTTCAAAATACTCTTGGAAAACATTTTCCCTTTCTGCTAGATAGTTTAGATATCGATAAACTTGCTTTCCAACTGGTATAGTAGACTTCCACACAAGATTTTCTTTCAATGGTAATGAATTCAAAAAATATATCATCAAGCATATATCCAAGGTTTCGAAGTGAAAATGATAATTGTCATTCTTTTTCATAGTTATATTTTCCATCAATTGATTTCTCAGCAACTCACACAAGTCAAAATCCACCTCCTCAACCATTTGATGCAAAACATAAACAACAATTGCTGAGGTAGAACCTTCCTTATTCCTGAAATAAATCTTATATGAGATTCCATATGCCACATACCTTATCATAGGGTCAATTATGGTGTGAATTATAAGTTCCCTTTGATCTCCTGTTACCCCAGTTAGGGCTTCGACCTCTTTGTTCTTTATGGATTTATTGATAGGAATGGGTCTGATGTCACATAGTCCTGTTATTGCTGCAATTGCTTCCTTTGTGATCTTATAGGGTTTTTCAAGGCTCATTTGATTTCCTTGAAATTTGCTTAAAATTACCCGAACAATGTCCACATTTGAAAAGTATGGAAATTCACTCCAAATGTCTAAACCCTTGTGCCCTAAATTTTTGACCTTTTGCATTTGGTCAACTGAAAGAGAGGTTTTGAAACTTCGAATATTTTCATGAATCTGTAACTTACTCAATTTCTACAATTTGTTGTTGCGCGGATAAAATACCACCATTTCCTTTGACTCCATTGCTTCTGCCTTGATCTCTATACTTTCACTTTCTAGTAACCTTATCCCTTTGTTTCTCAACTCATCCACTTCAAAATGAAAATGACCACTCAATCTTCCTTATTTAACTTATCACTTTTAGGGTTTCATCATGAATGATAATTTATTGAAAGCCACATCATCATTTATACTTTAGTCTGTCAGATTCTTCTCCTACCCAAGCTGTTCACCAATTTGTGAAATGCACAAAAAGAGTTTCACAAATCTTCTGTAATGCTTTTTTTCTACCATAATTTTCATTATTTCCTTCAAAATGAAAATTTACATTGCCTATCCTTCTGTCATTGCATGACATCTCTTTTACTGGGGGTTTTAAATATTTTTCTGTGACTGCTCCCTCTGAGGCTATTACTAGATTTAGTTCATAGAAGAGGTATCTGCATTGGATGCAGATACAAGATTATCTTATTTTTCCTTGTTCTTAGGATCTTCTTTCTTTCTCTAGATTTTTTCCATTTCTTTCCTTACTTCTTCTAGATTAAGCTTGTTCTTTTGTTCTAGATTCAGTTCCTTCCCAACTTTGCTCTTACAAAATTTTGAGATATGTTTGAATTTGTTGCAAGAGTGACATCTAACAAATCTTTGATCAAAAGAGTTTTTATTCTTCTTTGTCCTGCACTGCTTAGCCTTGTGTCCAAAAATATTGCATGTGTAGTAGTAGCCTTGAAAATAATGAAATATTCTACCGGTATTAAATCTTTTCATCATTACCCAACTTCTACATTCTATTGATTTGTGTCTGAACTTATTGTAACCATAACATTGTCCACCAAAGAATCTATTCTGGTTCATCATACTCCTACATTCTGTCACTCTATGTCCAAATTTATTGCATGAATAAAAAAAGCTATTAAAATATGTGTACCTTTGATCATAAGGTTGTCAGCTGAGTATCCTTCTAGTATTGATCCTTCTATCTTTGACTTGATAAGTATTGCCTTGAAATTTCCTTTGATTATTCATTTTGTTGAGACTTGAATTAGTCTTTGAACTTTGTCCTTCTTCAAGCCCTAAACCTCCTTTATCCTTTGTCAGTTTCTGAGATGAAATTAATCCATCAGGCATTCCCAAACTTATCTTGAATTTTTCCTCAAAACTTTTTTCCTTTTCCAGATTAGACTTGAGAATTGCTATTTCCTGTTCAAGCTTGTCATACTTTTTTGTCTTTTGATTGATAATTTCTTTGTTTTGTACAAATTCTAATTTCAACTTCTCTTCCATTATTTTTCTTTCTTCAAGTTCCATCTTGAGTTTTTTAGTAGTCTCCTTTGCTTCTTTTAGTTCTTGGTGAACTTCTTTATTTTTCAACTTGAATTTCTGGATTTGATTTCTTTGTTTCTGAATACATTCACCTACCTACTTAACATTTTCTTTTAGATCTTCATTTTTAGACTCTAAGGTTTTTGTTCTCAACTTTTCATCTAAGTCATATCCCTTCATCATTTAAACTGCCAAGATCTCCTTCAAGCTGTTAAACTTATTCCAAAGGACCTTTCTCTGATACCAATTGTTGGATAGGACAACTAAGAGGGGGGGTGAATCAGTTGTCACAAATTATAACCTTAAATTAAATTTCCAAAACTAATACATAAAATGATTAAGTGATTAACCATCAAATGCAAGTGCACAAACACATTAACACTAGATTTACTTGGAAAACCAAATGAGGGAAAAACCATGGTGAGGATTAACTCACACTATAGAGAATATCAAAACCAATTACAAAAAGGCTCACTACCTGAGATAAGGCTCACTGCCTGAAATAAGGACTCACTGTCCACAGGGCTACAACCCAGAGGGCTCACTGCCATAGAGATACAAAGAAGATGGCTCACTGCCAAAATACAAAATTTATGGCTTACCGCCAAAATGAACTAATGAATTACACCTTTCTTGTGCTAAATTCAGTTCCAGATGAAGCTCAGTAATGGCTTTATAATTTTGCTCAGTTTACATGCTTTTTTCTTCACCTAATTCACTTATTCTGATCTGTTGCAACCATAGAATTTTTGGAGACCCATAATCAATCTATACTTCTTGCTTCATTCATTCATCCATTCATTCATCCATACATCCATTCATCCTCTTTCTTCTATTTTTCAGAGACACATACAAATATATATATGTATCCAACACATCAACTAGGTCGGCCATAAAAACATCATAAAGTATTGTATACGCCAAGTTGGCCAAGATCTATCTGAATCATAGTTTGCTATATGGTAGGAACCAGACCAAAAAACCAACATGTCGGATTACACATAACAGTCAACTTTAATGTAGCTTATGGTAACTAGACATACATGTAGTACTGTGTTGACATCAATGAAAACCTGCTGACATTAATGACAACAAACTTCAACTTTCAACACAAGGTTCCTTCAATTGGCTTGATCGTTGAGGTAGATCTTGGAGTTGAACACATGGCTACAAGTATCCTAGACCTCCAAAAGAAATTCCTATGGTAGGATTTACAAAAGGTTATTGCATTGTTGATATTGAAGGAGAACTCAAATATACCTTGGATGATTTAAATAAATCAAAATTTGAGAACAAAGATCTGAAAAGGGATCTTAGTGATGCAAATGAATGTATTAAGATATTGAGAGAGAAACTCAAGAAAGCTACATATAGGATCAAAGAACTCAAGCAATCAAATGAGATCATCCCAGCCTAAAACTGCAAATTGAAGAAAGTAAAAGAGTTGAAGACTACCTAAATGCTAGGTTGAAAGATGAATATGAAGAATTCTCAAAGCTTGAATAAGAAGTTGTAATCTTGAGATCATATCTAGAGAAAATAAAGATTCAAGAAGACAAATTTAAGATGAACTCTACAATGCTCGATGGAATGTTTGGAAATCAAAAGAATTCTAGAGATAAAGATAGATTATGGTTTGAAAAGGAAGAAAATTCAAAGATAGATCAAACTCCAAACACAACTAAAAAGAAGATTGAGGACAAGAAGAGCAATGGCAAGCAGGTTCAAAATCAGAGGAAAGATTTCAAAAGACCACCAATTAGACAACCAAAGGCACAAAGGTACCCATCTTTTAATGGTTTTTGTTATTCCTGTAATAAATTTGGACATAAGGCTATGAAATGTAGTAGAATGAATTAGAATGTTCAATCATTTCTCGATCAGTGTTTTATATGCAAAATATTTGTTCATAAGGCTAGTGAATGTAGAAATCAAATGATGAATGGCTATAACAATGGTATGATGTTTCAATCTTTCCATGGATATCATTATGCATGCAATGGATTTGGGCATAAAGCTAATCAATGTAGATCTAGAATGGGTTGAAGTAAGCTTGTTCAAAATGTTGTCACTTGTTACAATTGCAATAGACCAAGACACATTTCCAAATTTTGCAAAAGCAAGAATGTGAAGAAGAATAATTTAGTAAAGAAAAATGATCCGATGAAAAAGGTTGATCTAGTAGAGATGAAGAAAGAGATGGAAAAGATATGGAGAAAGAAGGAAGTCAGTGAGACTAATATTGAGTCTATATGAGCATTTGGTGTAGATGTTTCCTCCAAAAACTAAGTAGAAAGGCTTGGCTTAAGGGGAGCATTAATAGAAGATCCTTTATCCTCTGCTAGAGAAATGGTGTTGATGGTTTAGTACATTGGAATAAGGTGTATTTGACATGGTTAACCTATTGGTGAAATAATTGGCGGAAAATATTGAGTTGCAAAAGTTCGTGGAGCATTTGAAGTTGATTATGCATACAATTAGGGTTTATACCAACTTTTTAAAATTTACATTCAATGCGAATTATGTCAGTTCAAAAAGTTTTATAAGTGATTTCATATTCAATTTAAGATATTTACAAACAAGCACTTGAGGAGAGAAGAGCACTAAAAGAGTGAGGTGAAGCATTTCAAAAGTTCTTACGCATGAAACCTTAACCGAAAAGCGATCAAAATGTATGTATAGACTTCTGTCTTTCCCTAAGTTTTTAGAAGTGTTGGAAAATGTATACACCACAAGTAGTTGAGGTAGTGGATCATCCCCATCCTAAATTCAAATGGAATCCTAATAAATCTCTAGCGGATGATCCAAATAGAGATTTTTCACACATTCCATATGGTGTGCTTCATACTAAAGATGTCAGAATATACATTCACGTTAAATTGGATGAGTACAATCACTCTAAGTTGTGTGATGTGTGGGTTAATGAACTCATCGGAGATGAGTTTGAGCATGGTGGAAAATTACAAGAATGATATGACCTTCTTGGTGACAAAAGACTGTTGCATTATACAGGTTGTTGAGCCTAGGACTGTTTGGATATCATAGATGGGATATGAGATAATAGAGGAAGAAGTTACTAGTTCAATATAATTTATGTTGAAAACCCAAAGAAACCTTTGAGGAAAGATATGAAACATATTAGAATTCTATGGAAGTGCACATGCAACAACGGTAGAAATAAATAAACAAATTTGTTGAGAAAATGACTACACAGTTTGTGGAGGTAATGAGCCTTACAAAGGAACAAGTAGAGAAAGCTAAGGAAGGTTCATACACTATTAGGAGATTTGGTAGAACAACTACCACCTCTCTAGTTACCCCCAAGTCCTTCGAGACTAAGCCATCAACTAGTGAAACAAAGAGAAAGGAGCCAAGTACTATGGAAAAGCAATAAAGTATGCTTGGGAAGGAAAAGGCAGCCTCAATAAAGCAACAAGGAGCTCCTCAAAGGAGAAAATTAAAGAAAAAAGAAACAATAGAAAAGTACTTGGGAGTAAATGTAGATGATGAGGAGGAAGAATAAGAAGGACCATAGTTGGTCCGAAAAAGGAAATCTGAAGTGTCACAAGGAGAAACAAGTGGAAAGAAAGTAAAAATTGACATATTGGATATGGACAACAAAGTAAAAGTGGAAAAGGAAAAGGAAGGATATAGAATTCAGATGTGAGAAAAGAAAAAAGATTTTGACAAAGGGAAAAGTCACTGAAAGACAAAAAATAAAAAGAAGAATCTAGTAAGTAAGCATAGTCCTCTGAGTTTAGATGATTTGTTTAATGGAATTGTAGAGCATGAAATGTTAGAGAAAACTATTGTATTATACATCACTATGGATGATACTGATTAGTAAACAATAGAAAAAGTAATTGTCAAGTATATAGTTGCATTTGAGGTCAACATGAAGAGCATAGAAAGTCAGTTTCCTGAAGAATTGAAGAATGTATTATATGCTAGAAGATAGGAAGCCATCAATGAAGATGAAAAGTTGAGATATTTTGCTTTGGAAAAGGTTAGTTCCACATTATCTAATGAAAATAAAGCTACACTAGCTCAGTTATACAATCAAGAGTTTCAAACCAAGCAAAGGGTAACTACCCTCATAAGAAGAGATTAGAATGATCTTGAGAGGCTCCAGAAAGAAACTATGGAGAATGTTTCCAATTTGGAAAAGGATTTAGGCATGGGTATGGATAGAGAAGATAAAGTACATGATATTCCTACTCCAAAAGTTAATTTAACAAAATAAGCACAATTGGAAGATGCTCAACAAGAGCATGGAGCAAAAGAGGTAAATGTGCAGAATGATACCCTTTTGGATGTGGAAGAGAAAATTGTAGAAGAAGGTGTTATTGGTGATGCTCCTCTGGTAGGAGAAAATATTACTATTGAAAAATAATGTTGAAGAGTCATATAAGGAGGATGCACCTACAAGACATAACTCCCCTCCTTTGAAACCTAAAAGGAATGTTGAAGCAGTAATACAAGACAACCTGAAGATGAATATTTCTTTGGATAACAAGGATCACTCAGTTAATGATGAAAATAATGATGAGGAAGAGCCTAAAAATATTGAGAAGAGTAACTAAGAAAAGCAAAAAGCAACATTGGTGACAAGGAAAAGGATTTGGAAAAGAAAGATGCAAAGATAATGTAAATATGGTAAGTGAATCTTTCGGTACCTTTGGAGATTCATTAAAGAACTTGTTGAATATTTAGCTCTAATTCCAATCTATTGTGCCTTTTCAGCTACTACAACTTTCAATTCAACAAGGGAAGGTTGATATGGACAAGATATCTCATTTGCATAAATTACAATTAGGCAATGAATTCCATGACTCCACCCAAAAATAAATCCTATAAACACATCAAAAGAGCGTAGATCTTATTGATGAAGTAGTGAAGGTGTTGCAAGAGGGTATATTGGGTGCAATAATTGATAATTCATTGTCTGGTATGGAAAATTTGAAGCTTTTACTTGAATCATTCAAAGAGTATTCTAGTGGGTTGAAGGAGAAACTAGAGGAGATTGATAAAAATATGAATGACAGAAGGTTGATGGACATAATGGAGAAATGTGCTATTACACATAAAAAAATTAGGACAACCTTAAACATATGAAAAATTGTCTTGCAAAAGCTAAGGTTTTATTCTAATTTTGCATGAAATTGCCTAGTTCTACAAAAAGTATTAAGGATGAGATGGACTCTATTGAGTCCCAAATTGATAAGGCATCTGATGCCTATGATCTAGTAGATGATGCAAATGGGAGCACAAGGTTAGCAATTGAGAACTTGCATGAACAATTCTTCCAACTGTAGGAACAAAAAAGAAAAAGATAATAGCATAGTTTGGACATCTTAGAGAGCCAGTAAATGCAAAGTATACATCTATATCTAGTGCTCTAACAAATTTGGAGAAGACAACAAGGATGAATTTGGTACCTAGTGCTCTGGATGATGGAGAAGAACTCATGGAGTTTGAAGCACAAACTCGCATGCTTTTCCTAGCCAAGAAAGGATGGAAAGAAGGAAAGAAAGATTAAAGATTGGCAAGCACACCTTGCAAAATTGCAAGTTTTAAATAGTTCTTCTTGTTAATCTATATTTATTCCATTTTTATACATTTCAGATTTCATTGTATATATGCGGATGTTAGAGGATAGTGTCTTAGTGCAAATTTTGATCCAGTTTGATGGATAGCAGTATTAGGGGGAGTTGGTCAAGATTTTGAAATTTTCTTACTCTCATTCATACATGTATATATCAATTAGGGGGAGTATGTGTATAATTTGGTAAAGAGTTTGTTGATAATGTAAAAGCAAGTATATATGAGTGATGTGAAAGGGGGAACAAAGATATTAACATTTGTGTGAACCTTTTTCCCTTGATTTCAAAGGGGGAGAATATTTGAGAAGAATTTTGCATGTTTCCTTCAATGATAGAGGGGGATATTTTGGAAGTTTGAAGAGTTTGTCATTGATTTTCTTGTTGGCAACATGAGCATGGATGTACAGTATGTAGATACAGTGTTTTCATTCATGTCAACATTGTGATGTGATGTGAATATTTATATGTAGTTGGTATAGTGCATATATATGTTTGAAATGATGGCAATCCAGTATAGAGATGCAGATGTTTTTCCCTGGTACATAATAGATGAGTTAGTTAATTGGCTAAGTGTTAGAACATAGTTTTCAGTATACAAAGCATCAATTTTTAGGTCCGCATTGATTTTTCTTGAAGTATTTTGGTCTATGGTTCTAAGGAAATTTTGTTGGAGGTAAAAATATTCTAAATCCAAAATTTCATATTGTTTTCCCCTCTTGTGCAAAAGTAATGAGTAACAGAGTATCAGGGTTTCCAGTGACAGTGTTTCCAATGCAGAGTGTATGTTTCATTCAGTCCGCATCTCACCGCAAAAGAATATCTAGTCTTGCAGATTTTTGGGAGTATTTACAAGTGTCAACTACATCTATGTTCCAAGTGGCATGTAGTTTGGAGGTTTACGTGTCAATTTGAGGATGTTCAGTTGGTGTATTTTGGTGTTAGGTCACCAACGGTGCCAACTTAACTTGTTTGAGGTTGTGCTGAGTTTAAATAAGTATTGATCTATTATGTGGGAGCTATTATAGGTCCATGTTGACCTATCTAATGCATTACAAGTTTTGAATTAAGGTGTGCAGTGTGAATGTTTAATCTTGGGTTGATAAGTTATTATTTTGAATGGTACATCTAATTAGGCCAACCTAATTGATGTTGTGGGTTCTTGCAAAGGTAATGAGTATAAATATAAGATCATTTTTGTTGTTGAAGTGTGATGACTAAGTTGAGTATGTGAATTCTTAATTAGAGCATACGAATGTGATGCAAATGTAGAGCAAAAAAAAGTGTTAGAATAGAGTAATATGAAGTGTGTTGATTCAGTATTTTGAGCTTCAATGGAACTGTATTTATTGCATATTATAGATGCATTTTTAGCCATTCAAATCTTGGAAGTGAGCCACCCATCTCTTCTATTTCTCTCATTCTTTGGATAGTGAGTCCACCTGGCAGTGAGCCTTTCTATAAAATCATATAATTGATTATAATAATCGTGAGCTAATCCTCACCATGGTTTTTCCCTTTTCGGGTATTCCATGTAAAAAATTTGGTGTTCATGTGTTATATGCTTTTATGGTTTCTTTCATGGTTCCTTTCCTTATTGTAATTTAAATATGATGTATGGAATGAATGTCTAAATGGTTAAGTGGTTTCAGAGAATACTGATTCAACGCCCTCTCAGTATTATGCATGTTCAATAGATCCATGAATTGCATTACATTAGTACTTTTTGTTTGCTACAATATTTTACACTAGGAGGTTACATAAGGAAATAACACACACATGAATAGAAATAGCTACTATTGTTGATCATGCCACTCAATCTCCAACAACATAAGAAATTGTCACTACCACTGGAAATAGAATATTGGTGTTATATTCCTCCCATGATGTGAAATTTCTAGTTATTAGAAACATAAAAAATAGAAGCACACACCAAATAGAAAACAAAACACCATCAAAGATAATTAGTGACCTTGTCATTGGTGACTGACAAGAGGATGTGAGTGTCCTCCTTCATCTATTGCCTCCTATCTTCAAGCTTGAATTTATTTAAAACACATATTCTTCATCACTAGGACAAGATAACTCTTCATCATTATCATATTCTTTTCAATTTGTTTCTTTAGATAAAGAAGCATGTTGATCTAGTTTATCATCTAGTAGATCCTATGCCCTCTTTTTACAATTCAAAATTAGATGTCCTATTTCATTAGAATAGAAACATTTTATTTTTCCCTTTTAAGGAACATTATTGGATTTATACTTTCCATTTATTGAAAGTGAACTTGTTTTGTTATGTACATATAAGCTTTCTTATAAGTGTTTATTATGGTCTAGTAGGGTACAAATTACTCTTTCAAGACTACCTTGCATAATGTGAACACCATACCAGACATATTCTTAGGTAAACTATTCAAAAGTATTGCTTTGGCATCATCATCCTTTACTTTCTCTTTAATGCCAGCTAGCTAATTTAGGAGAGAGTGAAACTTACTTTTATAATATGTCATTTTTTTACCTTTATCCATCTTCAATCCATACAATATCTACTTCAATATCATCTTAGCGCTTTTGGATTTAGATCCAAAGAACTTCTTTAATGAATCCCAAATCTCTTTTGCGGACTTTGTGAAATCCACATGGTGTAAGTACATTTTTGGAAAGTCGAGGCCAATAGTTCCCAAATGATTTTTATTTTTGATATTTCACTTAGCAATTTCATTTACATTAGTTGGTGTGACACAATTCTGTTTGACAACCCAAATATATTTTTCTATCAAGTGTAACTGCATTTGTTTCTGCCATGTATGGAAATTTCTACCTTTGAATTTCTTGATGAAACTTAATTTATCCATGACTACCGCTTAATCAAAAGAAAATAAAAGGTGTTGGGATTCATTGATAATACACCTTGATTATAATACTTTTAACAAAGACACACTTACTACTAATTATGATTTTAACTCATATATTGAAAAACTTAGACCAACTTAATAATAATAAAAATAATTAGACTTCAACGTAAAACAAAATCCCTTTATCATGAATTTAATGTATCTTATTGTCTATAGAAGTTTGAGCAAAGATACTCATAGGTTTGAAAGTTGAACGCTCATTCCCAATTGATCAAATACACACAACTCTAATATTGTGAAGTCATAATGAACACCCAATAACTATTGAAACATCTTGTTTCTTTTGTTAACAACTTTAACATTTCAAAATATTTTTTTAAACAATGTCTAGGTTTTTTTCTCTTATTTTTCAACTTTCCAATGTAATTTAAATCATCAAACTATTGAATAGGACAACTGAGAGGGGGGGTGAATCAATTGTCATAGAATTAAACCTTTAAATAAATCACCAGAACTAACACATAATACTGCTTAAATGATTAAGCATCAAATGCCAATGCAGGAACTTAGATCCAAAACGTAAACACAATAATGCCAAATTTATGTGGAAAATCCAATGAGGAGAAAACCACAATGAGGATTAACTCACACTATAGAGAATATAAAAACCGATTACAAAAAGGCTCCTGCCAGAAACAAGGCTCATTGCCTGAAATAAGGAATCACTATCTGGAACAAGGACTCACTGTCCAACAGGGCTACAACCTAAAGGGCTCACTACCATAGAGATACAAAGAAGAAAAAGAAGACTTGTTACAAAGAGACTACAATCCCAATGTAACAAAGGATTCCACCACAATCACTCGATCAACTTGAATGAATGATAGAGTTTGCCTTCTGCTCACTACATCCAGAAACTCAACATTAAGCTTCACACTAATCTCCCACACTCTCAATGCACACACTTATTGAATAGAATCAATGTCGCACCAAACTCCACTTTCTCTTTTCTCTTATTGCTCTTGTACATTTTCCATTACTAACTCATCTTGTATTTATACCATCTTCAACTTTGAAAATATCCAAAGTCAGCTATCCAAAACCATATTCAAATTAGGTCAGTGCCAAAACATCCTAGGGTAGAATGAGAATGAGGGCTACCCAAACAGATGCTTCATAGGGACACAAATAGATCCAACATGCTTCATCATCCTTGAAAGTAGTATTTCACACAAGTTCGGTCACAACAATGTAAAACACATAGAACCATTGAGCATGAACTTTCCAAATGGTGAAATTAACTTCAATACAATCAGGGAAACTCAAATTTAGAACCACTCATCATAAGACTTCATCAAGGAGAAATCCGGACCAACAACATTTCTTCAGAATCTCAACCAGAAACATAGAAAACCACAATTCACAACTGTTGAGCACAACTTGCACTGTACAATGAACCAACAACTAAAAATATGAATATAGCACCTTCTAACAACCATGAACAACATATTTGAACCACACAACCACATGAGCAAATCCGGCCAAGACCCAGAGCAACCACTAAACACATGCAACATATCTTTATTACAATTTTCTCAATATCCTCGACATATACAACCAACAACAACTAGTAGATAACTAGTTGATTGGTTGAAATCAATGAAAAAACCTTCAATATTTCCATAATACTTTGATTCTTGCAACACAAATTTTATCAAGAAATGAGAAAGATATGTGAATTTTTATGAGGTTGTTCCAAACCTTTTTTAAACACCTTTGTTCTTGTTGTTTCACATTGAATATTGTACCCAAACTCTAGATTACGCCTTAGGAATGACCATTCATTCTCTTGTCATTGCTATCATTGAAAATACCTTCCCCATTTTTGCTAACAATTGGGACTTCAATTATCCAACTAGTAGTTGAGATTTGCAACTTCCAAATTATTATTTTGGCAGATCTTCATAGTGACCTCTTTTGGTGTCAACTCTTTTAAACCAAACTTGGGTGATTTTCCTTAGTAGCATTTCAGCTAAGCCTTTAGAAAAACAACTAGCTCCTAAAAACAAGATTTAACTTTGCTCTCACACCTACAATCCCATGATTCAACCTTCTCTATTGCCAACTCTCTCATGCCTTTACTAATGCATCTTCTCATTGACAAACACTTCTCTCTACATTGTAGACTTAAGATTGCCTTTGCTTTGATACCATGATAATTTTTAGATTAGCACAAAATAATATTTTGATTGTATTCGTTGTTTCAAATTATTCAAAGCATCACATATATTAAGGAAATCCTTCCTTAAATTCCTCATGCGATTCTACCTGATTTTGAAATTAATGAGTTGTTAAAGCAACCCATAACCAATACATACAATATGAACACTAACATAGATTTCATAACATATTATTTCATCATTCTTTCTTTATATGTTCCTATTTTCCATAGTTCAAACATTTTACTCTACTCTTACCAAGGGTTTAAAACATCCTTTTGAATTATATTTGTTAGTGTAGGTTTTTTATTTTCCTTATGTTACAAAATATTTATTTTTTCTAGATTTATTATTAAAATCTTATTCTTAGGTTTAGACATGATTAATATGAGAGCACGTGACATAATTTATTAGTTACATGTGTCACTCTCACCCATCTTTGGATAGTTGAGTTTGATACCCTCTTTTGGATTTATTAGCCACCTCTCATATCATTTATTTTTCTTTATTTGAGTAGGTGCAACCATGTAATTTGACATTTACTAAGTAGGTAAAACTCTTGCCTATTCCAGGCAATTTGAGGTATTACATCTCTTAGATGCATGTGTTCCTATTTTTTCTATATATACAACACTCACCTCTCTTTTATGTTAGCATTAGATAAATTTGTTTGAAGAATGAAGATGAACATATCATTTTGCAGCTTTTGTGTTGTCATTGATGTCACCATGTTATATGAGTTGCAACTGCAAGTTTAAGTTCTAGTTTGATTTGGTATTCTAAATCGGTATGTAGTTATTATCCTCTAATATTTTGGTCTACAATCCTCCCCTAATGAATATCATTACTTGTAGTTTTGGGAAATGGTTTCTGGATGTTGGAAGCTTGTATGTTCAAAATCTCATGTGCTTAGGTGCTCGTATGGTGAATTGGAATTATTCTCTTGTTGCATTTTGGTATTAGGTCTATTCCTGACCGACCTAATGAATAAGTTGATGTTGTAATGATTTTTTTTTATTCCGGATGTATTTGTGACCTATCTCAGGTCCATGTCGACATGGTATAGCGTGCTACACATTTGAATTGTTTTTGGAAAGGTTTTGTACAAGCTTGAAGCTGACAATTGATATTTTTTGTGAATAAGGGTTGCATCTAATTAGAATGACCTAATTGATGCTTCTAGATGAATCAGATACATATATATTGGATAGTTTTGAGATTGATGATGTGTTGAGAGAGTGCGAAGATAGACAAGTATGTGAAAATGCTGAAGTGTGTAAAGTCAGTTTACCGAGCATCAAAGGAACTGAATCAACCCTTGTTAGGTGTAACTTTATCAGTTCATTTTCTGGTTGTAAGCTATTTTGTTATTGTATATTTTGTAAGTAGTGAGCCTCCCATTTTGGAAAGTGAGTCCTAGTAGTCAGCCACCCTTTGTAATATCTTATAATTGGTTATACTATATTGTGAGTTAATCCTCACCATGGTTTTTCCCTTATTGGGTTTTCCACGTAAAAATCTTGGTGTTCATGTGCTTTTATGTTTTGCTAATGCTCTTACTCATTTTTACTGTTATATGCATTGGAGTAATTGGATGGTGTTTGTTCAATAAGTTTAAGAAGATACCAATTCACCCCCCCTCTCAGTATCTTGGGTATTCAACAATTGGTATCAGATCCAAGTTCCTTCGAAGAATCCTAACAGCTTGAGGAAGATCTTGAAGATTGAACAAATGGATGATTAAGAAGAACTTCGAGCTGCTCTTGAAGATCTTGACAAGGCTGGAAATGAAAATAGAGATCTAAAAGAAAATATTGATGAGGCAAATGAATGTTTCTAGAAATTAAAAGAGCAATTGAATAAATTTAAAGAAAGGCATAGAGAAGTGAGTGAGCAATTAAAACAAGAAAATGAGGATATCATCAGATTGAAGGTG
>VDFB02072785.1:0-70693 GCA_007258455.2 Sequoia sempervirens
CTGAAAATGTCGAAATAAAAAAATTAAAAAAAAAACAGCTTGACCATTTTGAATGCTCAGGCGAAAGGGTTCAAGGGGAGAGCTCGTCGATTGAGGTCAAGACCAACAGCACCCATATATACCCAAGTTCTGTCTGAGGTCATTTGATGTATTCTTTGATTCCAGTTCTATGTGCTCTATTTCGTCTGAGAGATTTTTGTGATTTATTTGGAGTTAGGGTTTCATTGATTTGTTGAAAGAAATTCTACTCTTCCATTTTATTGGCTGAATGTTATGAAAATTTGTGTTGTTTGTGATATTGATGAAGGAAATACATAGATTTGGTTATGATTAATTTAGAACATTATCAGATTTCGTTGTTTAAACCGTTTGCTCTGGTGGATTAGAAATTTGGGGTTTTGTGAGAAAAGTGAGATTGTACAGATCTAGTTCCTGGGTATTACTGATTTATCTTGCTTAAGCTATTATTTGGAAGAAATTGAGGTTATTTTCCATTTCGGCCTTAAAAACTAAGTAAAGCAAAAAGAACGTCCATGGATTTAAATGTGACCCATCAAATGGTAATTGTTTTCAATTCATAAAAGGTTGTGAATCTTCTAAAAGTACTCGCATTTCTAATATGTACTCTAGTTCGAAGGAATATGTGTAATCTCATACTTTCAATTTTCTCGTATATTAGAAACTGGGATTGGCCTTGGGTTATTAAGCTTAAAGTATTCTATTCATTGCAAGCACATTCAAAGGTAAGACATACTACAAAACACATTACTAGTTACTAGGGCATATGAATGAACTTCTATTTGGATGCAAAATTTTATGTTGTTTCAATCCTTCCATCTCTAAACATACATAAAGAAAAAGAATTTAAATAAAATTGAAACCAAAATATGAATTATTAAATAGACCGGGCTTTGGGATAGAAATTCTTAGCTAGTCAGAACAAACCCTGAGAGTAATGCAATCCCATGTAACTTGAATACCTGGGTAGAGCTCAAACAAAGCTCAGGATGCATATAAAGAGAATCAAGATATAAGATAAAACTCTCACAACAAAATAGGATAATAAGATGAAACATGCATTATATCTACACCAGACTGCATTTGATGAATCCACATTTGATTTTGAGAAAAAGGAATGTAACAATATTGTTGCTTACCCACATGTTTCTTGATTATCCTCTATTAGTATCATGTCTAAATACCATAAACGAAGTCCTTGTTTCTTCAGCAATTCCCTATACCTAACAAATTAATACATTTTCACACTAAAGAATTCTTGTATTTATATAGAAACAACAAAAAAAAGAAGAATGACCAAGCAGAATTCCCCTCTTTGGACATTCTTTAAATATTTGATATTTGTGAATGGAAAATTGTTCTACCAGTCTAATGGGTGTGTTGAGAATAGACATATATTACCATATACTTTTGCTTCCTTCATGCCTATTGTAACAATAGATTATTCATCGACATTGATGTTATACTTAGCTTCTCCTTTTATATGATATATAGGCAGATTAAATACACCATAAAACCACATTCATCATCACTTTATATGGTATACCCAAGATATCCCTTTTGATATAAATATGACTGTGGAGCATTTAAATTAATTACAATCTAACATAAAGGAAAGAAGTTGTAGAAATCTCTCTAGAAAGTTCTTCCATTGGCAATAATAAGCTTATTTTCATGCAATAATGGTTGGACTGAATACACCAACCATCCTATCCAAGCCAACACTTTATACACACAGTCTAGATTTTTAATATAATTGGGTTTTAGCATAAAATTTATTGAAGCATTATCTATGGTAAAATCATTTAAAGAAATAAAATAAATGGTGATTAATTGATAGGTATGAGTAATAATAATGTGAATTCAGAGTGTATTGGATGCAAACCTTAGCAAAATAAGTGCTAATATGACTGTATGGTGGACTCTAGGGTCATATGGTATTGGAAACATTAGGCATAGAGTAGGGCTGCACATCAACAATAAACTCCCTGGAAACTCATATCTAAACTATAGAGGTTGTAGTTTGTACGTCAATCCCTCAATGGTATGACGGTTGCAAAAATAGTAGTGAATTAGCCTTCTCCTTCTTGAAAGAGCTTAGTTTGAAAACACAGCCTGTTAGAAGGCTTACAAACAAACTTAATAACAATTTATGCATATGCAATACACCGAAATCTAAATGTTCAAAAACAGTGACTATAAACTGAAAGTTGTAAGAAGAAACACTTTATCAACAATAATCATGTTTGAGGCATATTGTCTGCAGGGATGGAATAGTGTCCACAATCTTCTCATCACCTCTATTTTATTTGTTGTTCTCCTACTTTGTTCCACACCTTTATTGTCTAGTTTCTTGCTAGCTAATTTCCCACCCTGCAAACAACACAGTCATATATTCCTCTTGGGGAAAATGATGCACATCTTTTACTCATAGATTTGACTAATCATGGATTATATTATTATATTTAAACTATTTGAAATGCAAAACAGTATATAAATACACAAAATTAATTTTGAATCCCAAAATATAGCAAACATAATATCATCTCACAATATACACATATACACATGTGTATATGTATGTATGTGTGGACATGTATGTGTATGTACTTGAGTGTACATACATGTACATGTGTACACAATATATGTAAATGCATGTGTATGTACATACATACATTTTGCCTAAATTTACATTTCTATAAATTCAAAATTGAAAACCCCAAATTTTTAGTTCACCATATGTACATGTACATGTATACATATATGTATGCATGTGTGTACATATATATGTGTATGTGTGTACATGTATACATTCATGTACATAATGCAGGCACATGTACATATGTGTATGTTGTGTATGTATGCATGTAAATTTTTGTATTAAATGTATGTATGGACACTATATATATATATATATATATATATAGATATTATTGATGATATTATTGTTATTATTATTATTGTTGTTATTGTGTGTGTACATGCATATATGTGTATATTGTATTGTTAGGTGATCCCACAATAGTGGTTTACATTTTTTGGCCAAACTAAACGATTTTATTTTTTAACTAAATTCCTTTGAGACACCTATAGCGGTTAAACGATGAGGGAATTTGAAGATGATTCAAATTAGAGTTTAAGTGAAATTTTTGCAGCCAGATTCCAAATATTATTTTTCAAATTTTTGGAATAAAATTACTTATCCTTTTCCATCTCCCTCAAAAACTAGTTTTTCATAAAAACAACATTTTTTAAAAAGTGGCGTTCATCATTATAGCACATAACTTGCCATGAAGGATAAAAATTTTGAATTCTTTCAAATTTAGATTTGTTACTCCAATATCTAGTGCTTCCACTTGGTTAGATAGTTTTTTTATTGATTTTTTTTTTTTTTCTTTTAATCAAGTTTCAAAGTCAAAATAATTACAATTCGGACTATAGCACTTGTTGTATAATGCTCTTTTTGTATGTATCGATTTTTTAAAAAATTGTTGGATCAAGGACTTCAATTTCTAGTGTACTCATATTTTTAAATTTTTTTGATAATCTGCTATTTTCCACGTGTAGAGATAAGAGAACTTGATTTTTACTGAAAAACCTACATTCACAAGAAATAAAAAATAAATATAATAATAAAATTAAATTTATTTAAAATTATAACTTTTGGCAAACTTATAATAAGGACTACATACAAAGTAAATGTTAAATGAATTCATTTGATCCCTCAAAAGGTAAATCAAAGTGGTTTTTTATCAACATTTTGATAGGTGTAAAGGAGACTCTGTTATAGGTATGGTTTAAAACTAGCGGGGTTCTATCCAAGGGGGTTTGATCTAAAGTAGTTTGATTAAACCCTCTTCAATTAGAATGCTTTAAATGGAACTTTTTAAGACTTAAATCATTATATTTTCTAAAAATATGTGATTTCAACAAAATTAGAATCTCCATAAATTGTAAACCAACTTTGTGGGATCCGCCCCGTCTATGTATGTATTATATATGTATGTGTATGTGTGTATGCATGTATTTATATGCATATATATATACATACATGGCAATATGTGTGTATGTATGTAATTATATATATATATACATATATGTATGTATGTAATGGCCAGCTATGTATGTATGTATGTATGTACATGCATATATGTGTGTATGTGTCTATGTACATGTATGTGCATGTATGGCCTGCCTAATAATACATGTACATTTTATGGGCTCTATGTGTATGTATGTATGTACTTGAGTATGTATGTACATAAATATATGTATGTATATGTACGCACGTGCATGTACATATATATATTTATGCATACATATTTATGTATATATATATATATATGTACATGTGTGTACATGTATGTATATAGACATACATACATATACATACATGTATATACTTGTGTACATACACACATACACATATGTATGCATGTATATACATGTACACATGCACTCCCACATACATACATGTGTACATACATACATACACATAAATGTATATATGTACATACACAAATGTATTGAAAGTCTCTTTGGAGTTGTCAAATTTCTTATGTTATCTAAGTTGTTACAAAAGGTGAACTATTGAGTTAAGTTCATTGAAGAAGAAAATAAATTATATGATGAAATAAAGGTCATTCCATGCTTACAAGGCCAAGGTTTCTAATCAAACATAGCATTCTCGAGGCCTAAATTCATCTTTCATGAAAGAAAAAGATGATATCAAAGGAGATATTGTGCCTACAAAACATGTGTACAATGTTTATATTTTATTCCTAAGGAATTTATTTCAAAGAATTTTAGCTATTACTTTATTATGTTTTAAGTTATCGAAAAATTAAGGAAATGTTAACCTTTTTATTTAGTGTTTGATTTAAAAAATAATTGATTACAAAGAAAGGCTATATATGTGACCAATTGTAATGAAGAGTATTTTTTTATTTTGATCTAATTTTAGTATAGAGTGGTTGAAAGGATAAATATATTTTTTCCATATTTATTCTTGGTTGCATATTACATGCATCTATGATTTAATAGGTTCACATAGAGATAGATATAAATTTTGAACTAGATCTCATTAGATACATTTAAATTTAAAAATGTTTTCTAGTTTTGAAACTTGAAAATTTTACATTTAATTTAAATATATATTTTTTTTTTAGTTTTGAAAAAAATCAATTTAAATTTGTTTAGTTCATCATGTAATTTTGTTTTAATGATATGCAGATCTCTATCTATTTATATATATCATGGCCGATGAGGGATCTCATCATTCCCCTCATTCTGAGCGAGAATCTCAAACTAGATCAAATATATTTTAGGATAGTATTGCTAGATTAGACAATGCTCTAAAATGTTTAGAGCAAACAATTCACAACTCCCCAAATTTGGCTAATCGAGATAGATTAGTCACTATTAGACATGATATTATTAAGATGATCGAGACAATTCGATCATACAATCCTTATGATGAAATCAACATTGAGCAGTTTTATTATTCTCTTGCTAGGAGTGTTACTGGCATAGTGAAACATAGAGAAGTTTCCAAATTAGTTTCAAGTGAAAATGTGTTATCCATGTTCCCATTTTATAGAGGAAAAAATAAAATTAGAGGATATGTGGTTACAAGGTGTGAAGATCCTCTTGTTGCACCATTCATATACCCTAGATGGTTGGCGGCACATCATAGATGGCCTCACAATGACGAGCTGCCACTATATTTTGTCAAACAGTTATATGTAGAATTTCATTTACATATATAGGTGGACTACACATCTTATCCTGAGCATGTTGGCCAGGGTAAAGGCCATCTTTCTGACAAACCACAGTTTAGGCCTTCAAATTTGCCACCACTTGTGGACAAGAGGGCATTAGTTGGCCCAAACCTTTTGGTTTTACCAAAACGTTTGGAATTGGTAATGCTTGGGGAGGCAACAACATGTTTCACTTAGAGGAGTCCGGATTTTTATAACATTGCCTCTATTCGTGATAAAGGGGGAAAGCATTGATCCCATAAAATGAGTAGCAACACAAAATATGCAAGAAACCACCTAAACACCTAACACATCAAGATTGACCAAGTTGGATTCAAAAACAAAGTAAAGATAACAAAAGGAGCTAATTTACCTTGTCTTGAATCGATCCTTTGCTTAGCCCTTAATTTTCGATGTTGTGTATGCTCCTCTTGATGGAAAAAGATACAAGTGTGGGATGCAAGATGGATAAGAGAATGGATGGGAATGGATGCAAGTGCAAATATTTGGCTAGGTATGGCTCAAATGAAAAATTTGCAAGAGTTTGGTTAGCACAATGATCTCCCTCCAAAATGAGAGAAAAGAGGGGGTATTTATAGAGAATTTTGAATTCTCTAGAGAAATGGATAGTTGAGATTAAACCAACATGGCCAAGATGTAGGGCTATGGTGAGTTGATAACTCACAAGCCCTCACATCTTGAAATGTGGCATGTAAAGTGGCTTGAGAAAGATGATGTGGACATGACATGGAGGTACTACATAGTACCTTGGGATTTGGACAAGATCTCATAAAGGAGGTCCTTGTCCACATGTGGGTGAGAGGACATGTGCGGAATTAAAAATTCCTCAAATATCCACATGGGAATGAGAGAAAGATTTTAAAATTCTTTGAAATACATTGGGGGATTAAATGTGAATTAAAAATTCACATGGGGAAAGGGGTGCCTTCTCCAAAAGGAGAAAGCCTTTGATAGGGTTTACTTAGGACACATTCCATAAATGACATGGGGATTAGGTTGACCTAATTAAGTGATTAAGGTTGTGCAAGTACCTAATTAGACAACTTAATGACATATTAGAGGCAAGTGGGAGATTATGGAGGATGTGACCCTAATGATGATTAGGGGTGAGCACATCCTAACCATAAATTAATTATGATTAGAAGAGGGTTAGATGGTTAAGAGGAATTAGAGACCAACTTGCAAAAGTCGGAGGATGTGACAATGAGAGAGAAAATGAGGAATTAAAAATTAATTTAAATTCTAAGAGGTTATATGGCTAAATTAAATAAAGTGGTATATTTATTTAATTTAGACAGGAAAGAAGGTAAAAGTATTTATTAAATTAAATGCTTTAGGAACCTTATGTAGGACATGAAATATTCATTAAATGAATGATTTAATTAATACTGGCAAAGAGGATGTGGTAGATGAGTAAAAGGATGAATAAGGAGATGTCTTTGACCATATGGAAGTGGTCAAATTTGGATGTCTACAATTACGACGCAGATTGATCAGATTTCATTTGATCGAGTTGGTAGATACTTATTAAGCCCGCAGATCATTCCTCCCACTAAGGCTACATCTGCATCGTATGATCCATTTAGTAGTGTCGATCTACCTACTCTTGCAGATGTTGAGCATATGACCCACATGACTCTGTGTAATATGTGTAGACTCTCAATTTTGGATTTACTAGCAGCATATCAGGTTATTAGTGAGGACCATGGGATTTCTCTTGACAGGGTACTAAAATTTATTAAACAGTGATATCCTCATACACATACGAGCCACAGGGTGGAAAATGCAGCTTAGGATATTCCACACCAGCCTACAGGATCCCATGCGCATCATGTTTCTATTGATCCTTTAGCTTGTCCAGGTAGTCATCAGGATGTTACAGGTCACATTGAGGCTACCATGACACCTGATCTTGTCCATGGGACATATAGTCAGCTTATTTTTGCCACAAATATCGTACATGCTACAAATCCCCTTGCGATGTCTTTACATTCGCATGATCTTAGTGACATTGGTAGAGCCATCGAGCAAGCACGACAGGTACTTTCAATTTATAATTTAAATACATATATAAAATTGTGTTCTAAAAAATTATGTAATGCATTTTAAAAACTTCTAGTTGTTTAACTCCTTATTGAAATTGTGTACTTGAAAATTTTAAGCAGTATGGTGATTTGTTAGACTTTGGAAATTTGGAGCATGATGGCGATCCCACACAGTATGCAGATGAGGTACATTTAAATTTAATAAAAAAATTAATTACTTGATGTTTAAGTTTGAACACATTGAACTCAAGTACATTGTAATTTTAGATAATTTTACATATATGTACTTGAAGGGTTGGGACGAGGCTTAGGACACAGATCGAGAGATCTTGGATCGAGACATGGATCCACACATCTTGGATCAACAGAGTGATCGGTCCATGGATCGAGGGAGATATCGGGTTGTGGATCGAGGGAGAGATCGATCCATGGATCGAGGGAGAGGTTGAGGGAGAGATCGAGGGATAGATCGGGCCAGAGATCTGATGATTCTATTCATACCAGACATCCCTTTCTTTGAGATTTTTTTTATAGTATTGTATGTTTGAGATCATATTATTACATGCTCGAGACACTTTTTATGATTTATGTATTGAAAATTTGCACATGTGTTGTACTTATGTTTTATGGTACACATATATACTTGTTACTATTTACATGTCACATTCATACATTTATGTTTTATGGTTTGAATCTAGGTTTGTTATATATGTGCATTAGTATGGTTTGATGTTCACTTACATTACATCTATGAATACATCATGCATTATTAGTTTATGGTTTTATTTGTTTAGCAAGGAACAAGTACCTTTATTTAAATTTAAATTATGCTTTGTTCAAATGCACTTGTTGTACATATCTATTTACACCATGAAATCAAAATGTTGTCCACTATCTAATGGTTTCTATTTGTAAATTTAAAAAGATGGACATGCACATGTAATTAATTTAAATAAATAGTTCAAATAAATTTTTCTTTAATAAATAGGTCAAGAAATAGAAAAAATTGAATGCAAATATGCTTGAGATTAATGCTATATTTTAAAGTAGAACATAAAAATGCAATTGGAAATAGATGATAGTTCTTGAATTCTTTAAAGCCCTAAATGTTCATTTTTAAAGTCAATCTAGGTTAAATACATTTAAATTGTGCATATATCATGCTATACATGAACCTAAGAATTCCATATAATCTAATACACATGTTCATTTAAATGTGCATGCAAAGAATTCTTGAACTAGATGATGAGCTATACTTGTGTCCAGTTGAATGTAAATGAAATCAAATATATATATATATATATATATTCAAGTTTTCACGTAAGAATTCCATATAATTCAAAGAAAGAATGTAAGCTATAAATGGAGTTGAATGTAAATGAAATCAAATTTCTAGTCTTGAAAGTTTAAGAATTCCATGTGGACTGTTGCTTGGAACAGACCTGTTTAATCGAAGACATTGCAATATAGAGCAGAATCAGATCTAACCATTCCCATCACTCCAATTGAGAACAGATAAATTATATTTACTCAGGAGAAAGGACATTTACATGGTCCCAAAACTACCATGGCAATGGGGGACATTAGTGTGCAGAATATCTCAAACTTTATTTCCCTTTCACTGGACTGCCCACTGTGTATTCCAATGCACCTTGAGGTGAACAAGAAAGACCAAACCAAGATAACCTGGATACAATCTAACATTAACAAAATGGATAAATAATAGTTCTATACTTAAAAGATAGGAGCTAATGTTCTTAAGAAAATTTGGATTTTAAAGATGAAATCAAATTATAAGGTCAAGTGATTTTTTATTAGGAGATTGGATTTGAAATGGATGATAGTCTAGATTAAGGATAAGGTCCCTAGATGTTGAAAGCTTTGGGTGATGACGAAAGGACAATATGATGTATGGACTAGATTGAGACCAAGTAACCAAATTTTGATGTTCAAGTGATGTTTTTTATTATTAAGGATAGAGAATGGATGTATAGTTGAGATGGATCTAGATGGATAATTTTTAAATGATTCTAGGATGATTATGGTTAAATGGGTTATTACTTGATAAAACTTGATCTTAACTTGATGATTAGGATGAGGGATGCTTACTTGATGAAAATAATAAAATTAGGATGTGATGATTAGGATACATGAAAATCTAGATGATCATTTAAAAATATTGAATGTCGTGCATTAGTAATGTATAAAAAATAAAGAAAACTAGAGACAACATTTATGTCTAGATTCTTCACCACTCAAACACCAAATAAACTAGATAATTATATAAGCTTGTGGAGTTGAATGTTCAAATGAAATGAAAGATTTGAATGTGAACTTAAGAATTCCACAGAACATAAAATAAATTTAAATGAAAAAGTGGAACATAGAAACTAGGTTTTGTACAAATTGTTGCTGCGATATATATATATTCAATCTAGCTCATGTGTATATAGAGTGGAGTTGAACAAATATTTAAATTCAAAGATTTGAAAGTGAGAAAGTTTATGAATTCCATGTCAACATAAAAATACAATCAAGGAATCTAGAGATGATATAAAGGAATTTATAGGGATTCTTGAGTGAACTTAAAAGAATTCCATGTCCAACATGTAAAAATGCAATTGGAAATTTAGATGATTATTAGGCAAAATGTAAATGAAAACATTTTTAAAGTCACTAGGTTTTGTATCAAGCATATATATGATCTAACATACATGTCACATTAAAAAAACCCATTATAAATCATGTCACATTCCAATCAATACAAATATATATTATAGATCCAATCATAAATGTGTACATATATCCAAAAAACAACTTAAAGCTCCTAGTACATAAAATCTAGATCCTCTCTATCTTTTATTATCTCTCAAATATTTTCATGATATTCAATAGGCAACCTCCACTTTTGTTTGGCACGTCCTCTTTTAGGTAAAGTTTCTAAATTTATTTTTGTTGCCAAAACTAAGTGACTATAATGTAGAACATTTTGTCCCGGCCTATAATCAACAAATATAATACCATTTTTATCTATCTTTATTTGTTGATAATATGTGCCTTCAATAACAACTGCTCCAATGGGATACTCTTGTCCATCACCATTTGTCATCCCGATTAGGCCAATTTTCTTTTGCTTAGCATTACATATTAGTAGATAGTAATCTACACCTTCAGCATTTAGGATCTTAACTACAACCAAAAAATATCTCATTTACACACAACACATATATACATAAAAGTAAATTATACATTTAAGTTGTAAGAAATTATATTTTATATTTTATTTTAGAACTTACTTAAACATAGAGATATATATATATATATATATATATATATATATATATATATATATATATATATATATATATATATCTTTATTTAACTAAATTAATCAATTTCCATACCTGTAACAACTAAATCAGATACACGTTCATAATTAGTTGAATACAGTGGATCATAGACATCAACATTGTCATCTTCAACAAAAGGAGGCCCATTGATATTAATTGTTTCATATCCCATTGTGAAACATACCCATCTCTAATATTATCACATTGATCAATATTTGCATTGTGCTCAATGCAATCAATACAAAAACATAATTTTTCTCTCACATTAATTGCATAAGGCCTACTACTCCCCGTTGTCATGATTTGATGCAGATTTCTAATACCATGAATTGCTTGACAATTATAAGGATTTGATCGATCAATATCTATTTAAATTCAAACTTGAAAATTCAATTTGAAATCATGTACATGTACTTGAACTTTGAAATTCAAATTTTTAACAAATTTTGACTAGACATGTACCTGTAACTTCCCAAAAATATTGTGTGTTGTATGTTGAGTTGCGAGCAGAAAAATGACTTTTGCACCATTCAACAATTTCGTTTGCATTCCATATGGCATTACCTACAAGTTACACACAAGTTGGCACAATTTGTCACCTATTACTTTCAAGGAACTTAAAAGAATTTAATTTAGTTTTTAAATATATATATATATATCTAATCTTATAAAAAATATCAAGCTAAATTGGACATATATATATATATATATGGTGAAAACTTTACATACCGAAAAGTTCATGTTGACAAAGTGCACGCTTCACACATGCTCATGCTCCATCGTGCTCTCCTTTTCCATGTCCATTCTCATAAAAATTCCACAAAAAAATTGGTGTTACATCTAGCATGTTAGATTAAACTTAAAGGGAATTTTTTTTTCATAACTTTGATTTATCATCTACTTTATTTTTTGAAGTGATAAGCATATACATAAATTCATGAAATTATTTCTATTATTTTTTATTTGTTTTCCACTAATTATTGCAATCATAATTGGTTATAAAAATATCTTAAATTATACTTTTCTATAAATTTATGAGTTGAAATATTTGACATTTTATTAGAAAATTCAAAAATCAAGAACATAAAGAAGTCATAAATATGCTTACTTAAATAATATTTGGTATTGATATTTAATTATTTCATTGGTACAATTATTTTATTTTTGAAGAAATATTTTTATTAGAAGCTATCAATTCAAACTATGATTTGAGTTGCTTCTAAGTTAATATTTCTCTGCATGCATTTAGCAAACTTGCACAAAGATTACAACTTGCTCTAAATGATAATATTGACTTTGGATCTCAATTTGAGGACTAAATGTATAGTCCTCAGAGAAATCTACAATAGAGAGAATACAACCTGGTGGAAAACAATTCTTTGAATAACGAAATTGCTTAGCTTGCCATCTTGCACCATGACAATGCTGGATATGTGGATATATGATATTGCGAAATTTACTCATGAATTCATTGTAAGGCAATCCACTCTCTTTGAGAACAATTTTTTGGCCTCAACTCTGACAGTTAAGTATGTCTCATTTAAATCTCTTCCAAGTAACTTGCATTTCATTATTGTCAACATGTAAAAGATTCTTCAAATCTCCACAATCATTACATACATTTTTTATACACTGAACATTGAATTCATCTGAATTTTCTGATTTTTCACATAGAAGAGACTTCACAAATTGTGTTGTGCTTCCAGGGATGGCTAAATTTTGATCAATTTCTGCCTTAACTTTTCTATATGATTGTAGGTGTAGATCAAATTCAACATGGTTTCGACAAAAAAAAGTTTCACATACTTTATTTATACATACAAATGATGGTCGTAGTGTAGTACTCCTCTAGCTAAGGAGTCGGAAGGGAAAGATAGGTCAAGGGCTTCTTCTGGTATTTAAGTAGACTCTATTGCCAATTTAGTAAATCACTTCTATCTTTGCTTGTACCTTGTGTGATCATTGAGTATAGCTATAAGTAGTGTATAGTGTTGTTGTTATCTTTGTTTCGTAGTTAGTTGTTGTGAAGTAACCTCGCGTGCCCCAGAGAACTAAGTGTACTAGTGTAATGAAATGTGTTATGTGTTTATAGTTAGTGTTCTTGTATGTTCAATTGTAATGTTTTAAAAAAAAAAATTATTTTCTTTGTCTGTGTTATCTGGGTTGCATGACGGGCGTTACAACTTGGTATCAGAGCAAAGGTTCTAACACTGGGCACTCTAGTTTCATATGAGCCCATTATGTTGTCTGGTTTATATATTCTATCTAGAAGAAAAGTTAGTCTACATGTGCATATGTTATGAAGGCAAAAATGTTATACTGTATGAATAGAGGTGAATGTGAATTTATTAATTGGAGTTGTTAAGTGATCATAGTAATCATGATATTGACTCGTAGCATCATGAGATATATGGAAAATAGTACTTATGGAATGTGATCTTTTGAAGAGTAATGGAGTTGTGCATGTAATTGTAACCCTTGTAAATGTGAGAAACCAGTAACTGTGCATTGATTGAGTGTTGTGAGTACCCTGTGCTTGCTTTGTGTGCCATGCGATGGTGATACTATGTAGCCATCCATGGGAAAACTATTGTATTTGGTGTGAGATTAACCGTACCATTATGTGTGTATGTTTGTTACCTGATTGAGGGCCAACCCACGTGTGGTTGAAAATCTATACATATAAGAGTAGCCAAAAGTTAGTTTCATGAATTCTTTTCTTTTGGTTCTCTAGCCCCTCAATCTGTGAAGGGGTAGTAGCAGCCACAAAGTTCCTTGGGCGGAGTGTGTAGCGTACGCATATTGCGACGCAGAGTATTTTTAGCTCAACCGATCCCAAGGAAACGTACTCACTACTTCCCCTTATGATGGATCAGGATACTTGATTCATATGTGATAGCCTAAACCCCATAGTTTTGAGTATAGCAGCATTGGTTGTTAGTGTTTGTCTGGCCGTCCATAGGGACGTTGAGCTGACATTAGCGAGTGAACCTCGTCCGTATGAGAGGTGAAGCTCGAGTAGCCCCATATTGATATTCCCATATATGTATTGCATACACCGTATTTTCACATGTTCCAACATGATGCAATGGATACGATGCCACACCCCACTGATGTTCCGACACAGTGCTGGTGATGATGCCGTGTTGTTGATGGTAGCGAGCTGGGCTCGAGGACACGATGCCACGTGCTTAGACATGTGAAGGTGCACTATGAGATGTGCTATGATAGCCTACTTGTGTGATGAGCGTAATGGGGCCTCACACATTTGTAAAGGGATACTCATGTTTGCTTTCGACAGTGTTTGGGTCGGTTAGCATATGGGTAGGTCCTGGCCATGTATACCTCTGGCGACGGCGAGTACCTACGTGTGCTTTTTCCATGAAGACTGTCGTATCGGGTGTGTAAATTGCCTACTTCGTGAAGACCCGCAGACACCAGCACGCCAATGCGTCGACGATCGTGCCTTCTCAAATTTGGTGTATGACCCGCGCTGGGAATGCGATGTAAGTGGAAGTAGAGTGCACATCCCTATGGGGCAACCAGGAGTCGAGGAACACTTGGTTAGTCAGTCTGATGGCCAGAAGCTACGAGGAAGTCGCGTAGAGGGCACCGCTAAGGTCATGGATGGGCGTCTCCTCCAGCACCACATGGAGGCTATTATTATATTTGGGCGTTGTTCCCCTCCTTCGTTTGGTGGCTGAGTATCTAGTCCGCATGATGTTCATCTATAATTAATTTATAAGATTGAACTTTATTTATAATTCTTGATTTTCAAGCCCGGCTGAAAGGTGACATTTATTTATGTTTGACTTTAATGGTTTACGTACACACTTTGTAACAGTCTTTTCGTAGCCCTGCGTGGTTACATGCTGATTTTGGTATTGACATTGCGTAGCATTTGTTGCCTTCTTTATTTAAAGAGTAGATCTTATTTGATCATTTATTGTTGTGATTCCTGTAAAGGGCATTATGAAGCGGACTTGTTGAATATATCTGTGAAGTAGGCGAGGAACCTTGAGGATAGGGGTATGTGAGGCTATTTTATAGCTAGGACCCACTACCCACCTATGTGTGATGACTATCTCTTGGAGGCTAACCACCTTGTACAACAGGAGATAGGTCATAGTGGTCTTGTTTGGATGGTCTCGCCATGTGTGTGTGGCCTAACACCATCAAGCCACTGAGTGTGTGAGGTATGGATTATGTGAGATGGATATTGGCTCTTGGCTCATGGATAATGTATCATGGATTAGTATGCTGCTTTCCGGTGTTCAGAGGGACCCTTGTGTAGCCTTGTGATGTGCCTTTTCCGGTGATGTGACTGTGTATGTATGTGTGGAAGAATATTCTTATATTGAGCATATTGATGTAAGAGGGATAACCATGTTGTTCTAAATGTGGGTATATTGTGACTCTGTGGTATAAAATAGATTGGATATTATTGAGAATCACAAATTGTGACTTAAATATGTTACTGAAATATGATATGGTGTGTATTTTGTTAATTTCAAGTAATCATTTGATGTGTTCTACCTTCTAGGATATTTTGAAGATGATGTTGTGTAAATGGAAAATTGAGTTAATAGGAGTACTTGCTATTGTTATTAATGCTGAAACACAGTATGTTATTGTAAGAGATGTAAGGAATTATAAATAAAAGTAGTTAAGAAGATATTGTTTTCAAATGTGAAGCCGAATAGTGATTCTAATTGCAATGATGCAGAAAGAGGGTGTACATCAATTATAGATTAGATAAATTTTGGTACTAGTATGGTTATGTTTCCTTTTTGAGCCATGTGACTTCCAGGAGTAAGTCAAGTTTTAGGGGGGGAGGATGTAATACTCCTCTGGCTAAGGAGTCGGAAGAGAAAGATAGGTCAAGGGCTTCTTCTGATATTTCATACGTTGAGAATTGAATTAAGTAAATAAGGGTAATATTAATTATTAAAATGTTAGATTAAATTGTATTTAAATATTTAATTATTTAATTTATCTTTTTGAAAAAGTTATGAGTTTATTAAATGTTAATTAAATATTAAAATTGTGTTTATTATTTTAACTAATTATCTTGTTGAGGATAATTGTTAGAATAAATTATATAAACTAATTAGATAATGTGCTTTGTAAATAAAAGTTGTAAAAAGCGGAAATTAAAACAAAAATAAAACAAATATTGAAAATAGAATTAATAAAATAAATAAGAAGGAGAACTAAAAAAAAAAACAAAAAAGAAAATAAATGGAAACTTAAAAAAAGAAACGTTTTTTAAAAAAAAAAAAAAAATAAAAAATAATTTCTTTTGTGATTTTTATGAGCTTTTTTTTTTTTTAAAAAAAGAAAAGAATAGATAATGCATCATTATGTCAGTTTTAAGCAAGAACTAAATTTAGGATATTGCATGTAACGAACCTCTTTGCATGAGAAGGTTAAAAAAAAAAAAAAAAGAGTCTTGGGAGTATAGGAAGGGACGGCATCGTAAAAGCCATAGAAAGGGATATGGTTATCTGACATGGGGGATCGGGCTTTAGGAGGTCATGGCGTGCTTGGTTAAGAATACAGTAGATCTCGAGCACTAATGGTCTGGATGGAATCAGCTACAAGGTAGCTCTTATGGATTTATGCATCTTTCAAATCGGAGAGGCATTATTATTGCGCGGGGAATTCGCTAGGGACAGTGATGGGGTTTTCTTTCATCGGAGATTTATCTTGATTTAAATACCCTCGTTTGAAGTACAAATACTTCAGGCGTATAGTCCTTCTCACCTCCTCGTTGCATTGGTAAGTATTATCTTCTGCTTCAACCTGCATGCTATTGCAACTGTCGTAGAAATTCATTATTAATGCAATTAACTTTATTTGCAATGTACCTTGTTGCCTACTCACCTAGTGTTGTTGTTGAAATCTACCTCAATTGTTCCTTTATAAATCGCGACCAAATGCACCATTCTCTGATTTCAATCATTTATAGTTTCAAGCTTCTTTGGTAACTTCTTGTAATACTCTCAAATTCGGGCAGTAGCATGTCATTTCTCAAATCCTATCGTAGAGGTCGACTTTATCGATCTAGATATTCATAGTATCATTTTATGGTTTAGTTTACCTCTGTTGCGGACCTCACACATCTTGTTAGACACTAGTTTTGGGGAATTGACAAATCGAAAAGTTCAAATTATCTCCCTTTTTATTCGATGTTTATCCTTCTTGATTGGCGTTCTGTACTATAGTTTGCGAGTTGGCAGGCAAACCCTTGTAATGCATTTTGATTTGAAGAATACTGTAGGCTGTGTTTTCAATGTTTTGTTGCACGCCTCCTCTCTGTAACTATCACTGCAATTATTTCATTTAATTTGACCTTGTGTTATGAAATTTATATGCCTCATCTTAATGATTCTTCGAGTCAAACAATATCAATCAAGTTCATTGTGCTGGGTATCAAAAATACTCCTTGTTAGAGTCAGCTTTCTTGTATCTGCAGGAAGTGAATCTCTCTGGTATGTTTAACCTATACCTTACTTCTTTTTTTGGTTATCTTTGTTGGCGTCGTCCATACTCTTCGTCAGTGGTGTTACTTAGCAATGCCAAAAATTCTTCATGATCTTATTACTGTGGTTGTGGTCATATCGGGTTCATTTATACAAGTTGTATATTGAGCAAATCTTTAGTTTAATTTATTGCGCATGGATATTCTTTAGTGTGTAGATCAAGATGGGATTTTGAACTAGTGTTGTGAGTCTTGCTTACTTTTCCCTCCCTCAGTACAATTCCTCTTGCAACAATCTCAAAGATGAATCTAAGTGCATCATAGCAAACGTCACCCTCAGCAGTGCGTGCATTTTGTGTTTCCTCCATGGCGTGCTAAGCAGCGCCCAGATCCTTCCCCTCTCTTTTCCTTGTGAACAATTTATAGTGGTTGGTTATCCGGCAAGATAGGAGTCATCTTGGGTGAAATTCGGGTCTCTATGTGCTCTATTCTCATGAATTGATAAATATGTGTATGTGCTTCAGATGATATCCATTGTTCTAGGATATTACTGAGTTCGCTGTAGTATTAAGTAGTGAAGATTTGTAGTTGAAGTGGTATTAGGGTTCTTAGACAACGATCTGAACATAGTATATTCCTTTAGTGATTTAGAATATATATATATATAGATAGATAATAATTTGATAGTTAAGGTGTTTCAAACAATAATCTATTCTTCATAGATATATATAGGTATAACAAAATGTTCTCATTTCACACCTTAGTTTATTTTGAAGTGAATATTGCATCTATGTTGTGTATATAGAAATTGATGATAATTGTTGTAACAAAGTGAATCATAGATGAATAGATTAGAATTTTGGACAGCAAGGAAGATAAATTGGCTTAGTATATTTAGGTGGTTTTGGTTACTTGAGTACTTTTAAGTAATTTTTAAGTTTGTAGGGAACTTCGTAGGGTTGAACCGTTAGTGGTAATTTGAACTATATTGCAATTGAATGACCACCGAATTTTTATGAGTGAGTCTTAAATTTTGCTAGAGATCAGTTATTATTAGATTGATATCTAAAGAGCAATACATTTTGGTATATTGAAATTTGTAAGTGAAATTGTATTTAAAGCGTTGTTTTCAACTTACTAAGGATTTGATGCCATACATGTGTGAATCCTATTTATCTTGTTATTACATTTAAGATTGTTTAGTTTTCATTCTAAGACTCCGTATAGGGATTCTTTTATTCTAAGGAAACTAGAATGATATCGAATATCCTTAGAATACCAAGGCATGACCATAGTCATATATATATTGAATTCATGTTTACTACTATGGAATTTGAAAATTGAAATTAATAGCATGCAATTCGTGTGGCCTTGATAAATGTTTAGTGATTCGGCTTTGTAAGTAATTGTGTGTGTTTATATATGTAAGATTATTCAAATAATGTTGCCATTTATATTTTGGAATATTCTATTTAAGTCTGAATTTTATTATATGTATAATATCATGATTAGAATAAGATATGTCTAGGTGTTAAGGTGGAAGATATTATAAGCAATTGATATTTGGGACTATTTGATTTACACAAGTAGATTGGAAATTTAAAATAGGTTATGAGATTGATTCAATTGTGTTAGGTAGTTAGGGGACTCGTTCAAACAATTAGATAGCTTTTGTTAATGTGGAATTCCTTTAAGTCACTTAACAAAGGAATGTCATTTTATGTTAGTTTATAATTGTTTAGGTTATTGTGTTCTTGTTTCATTATGAAATTGATTAAATAAGGAGTTACAATTACTTTTGTAAATCATAGGATGTGGACTATTGAATGATGGATTTTGATCCACTTACATTTAGATAAATGAGAAGGCCAATGCAAGTAAATGAATTTAGATAATTTCTTGATTGATTATGTTTCCTTGCATTCTTTTACCATTGGTTCGTAAGTCCTTGACAGGGGGTAGTTACTTGTATAACTCTTGAGAGTATGATTGACTTAATTGTCGAGTGGTTCGGTCTTCCAATTGTGAATGCAAGTCGTTAATGGCTACGGTTGTTATGCCTTGTGACCTTTCTTTTGCAAGGATGAATAAATATTTGAATAGGTTATTTTTATTTCACTTTTGCAAGATTATGCTTCCTAGTTCTTCAGTCTTCGGCTTCACCTAAGTGGGTGGCAGCCGCCTAAGCAACTGTCTGGGGTGATGGACCCTAGAAAGGGTTGCATACCCACTCTTCTTGTATGTACTTTTGTATGGGTCACATAATGCTTATGAATAGAGTTTTGAGTTTAGCGTGTTTTCGTGGTGTTGTGTTACTTTTGTGTTGGAGTAGATTCCTCCTTGAAAGTCTTATGAGTAAACCCTTGGTCGGTCAGTCAATGAGTTGGAGCAACTCAAGTTGTCGAACTACGGTGCCTCTGCGAAGTATATACGTAGGCAAGGCCATCGAGTGATGAGCTCCCGAGGCATTAGGTCGGGCCCCTAGGACTGTTCTCCTGAGACTTGTTTGAGATTTGTCGTTTATTTTCGATAACGTGAAGACTGCCATTGGTTTATATAGCTTCTCTTAGTGATCATGTGCTAACTATATTTGATCTGATGTGTGTACCAAGTCATGTAGACCTTGCAGGTATAGTCATTGGGAGCAAGGACTTGTTGATAAAATAGAATGTAAGAGGTATGTTAAGCTATCCTAAGTAAGTAGACTCTATTGCCAATTTAGTAAATCACTTCTATCTTTGCTTGTACCTTGTGTGATCATTGAGTATAGCTATAAGTAGTGTATAGTGTTGTTATCTTTGTTTCGTAGTTAGTTGTTGTGAAGTAACCTCGCGTGCCCCAGAGAACTAAGTGTACTAGTGTAATGAAATGTGTTATGTGTTTATAGTTAGTGTTCTTGTATGTTCAATTGTAATGTTTTAAAAAAAAAAATTATTTGCTTTGTCTGTGTTATCTGGGTTGCATGACGGGCGTTACACGTAGTGTTTCAAAAATCCTTTGACAAATCTTCACATTTGAAAATTCTTGTTTAAATGCTTCAAAAAGTTCACTTTGAGTTGTATCTATAAAATGTTTTGGATGAGAATTTTTTTTACCATCATCACCTATTATTTGTATAGTATCCCTTCTATTGGAAGAAACACGAGAGTGGGTGGTCCAATATTCAACTACTTGTTTCTTTACATCTTCTGAAATTCTATCTTTTCAAGGAACCCTACAAATATTTACCCAATTTTTCTCAAATTTTCCATCTATTTCATCTCTTTTCAATATATCTTTGAACAATTCTCCTAGAAACATTTAGTAATTCATAAATTACTTGAACTTGTCTTCTATGTGATAATTTCGTACTAGAAATTACAGTCATCAACGCTCTACATGCAACACTTAAATCACTAGATCGACTCTTCTTTTCAATACATTCTAATGCTTCTTGCAGGTTTTCAACAATTGTTTGTTTTAAATCTGATGACCTTTTCCTATTATCAACCCCTAACAACTCCAAAACAAGGGTCATTTCTTTTCGTCTAAATAACTTTGCAATTAACTGTGCTCTTCCAATTAGAGATTTCTCTTCAAAAAATTCATCCCATATTTTTTTAGAGTGTAATTTTAATGTGCTTTCAGATAACATATCTTTAGATGAAATATTATTGAAAAGAGAATCTTCATCCATCTCCATCAAATTTTCCATACCATAGTCCAAAAAATTTATATTAGTACTAGGTTTAGTTTGTTCTTGTACCTGTACGTCACCTTGATCATCAATATTTTCCATGGGTTGTTGTTCAGTAGATATTCCTTCATCCGCTTTTCTCTTTCTTTGTCTTACTCGTGTTCGATCATACTTCCTCGATCTAGCCCTTGGATTTTCCATCACAAATTACACTCAAATTTGAATTCGTGCCTACATACAAATTTGTACACACATGAGCTTTCCATGAAACATGTATATGTAATATAGCATAAATATTTTAAAAAGCTTGTAACTAGATGCAAAACATAAACATAAAATATTTAAACAAAAGTCTTTAATAAACATAAACATGCAAAACAAAATATTTTTAATTGAATAATACATACATGTGTATAAAATTCTATATAATTCTCAAATAAAATTATATACAATTCTCTTGAAATAATTCTTTATAAATATATAATTTTACATAAGAGACTTAAAATTATATATAATTCTCAAATAAATAAATAAAAAATAAACTTCTTGATAATGATATCTTTGATGTTTTTTATATAAATTTACTAATTTCATAAGTATGCTAATTTTATGTATATATATTGGAAATAAAAGTAAAAGCAAAGGTAAATTTAATAAAACATAGGTATTTAAGGAGGACATGTAAGAACAAGAATGGAAGAACATAGAATTGGTGATCAATAATAATGAAATCTAAGAATTTAAATAGTGAAAACAACAAATGCATTTATATTCAAACAATTTTTAAATAAATAAAATAATTGTTCAATAAATAATGTAAATAAAATAAAATAATCTTCTTTCTATATAATTCTTTATAAATATATTTCTACAAATATTTCTTTGATGTTAATATTTTAATAAAAAAAATAGTGAAAACAAACTTCAAATGCATTTTTCATAAAAACATAATCAATTAAATAAGTTAAAGATCAATACATACCTTAAAAATATCTCTCCTCTTGTCCAAATGCCTTTTTTTTTTGCTGAAATAAGTCTTGTAAATTTATGAAATTATAAACCTTCTAAAATGTCGAAATAAACCTTCTTCAATCGAAAATAGTCAAATATTTTGAAATATTTGTTATTTTTGAATTTTTTTAATTTGAGAAATTAGAAAGAAAATATATATTTTCTATTTTAGTTATTTTCAGCCAAATTGTTATCGGCTGATAGGTTTTTAGCCAATTTATTTTCAGCCGATCCATTACCGGTCGAGAGGGTTTTGGTCGAAACCTTCTCGGCCGAAACATTGTCGACCGAAAATGCCTAGTTGGCATCCTACATGGCAAACAACTCATCATTTATCATAATTTTCTGAAACATTCATCTTTGACAGAGTATTTTTCTAGTCAAATTGATCTTTTTGCAAAAAATAAAAGTACCCTTTTGTAGAGCTCGAAGTGTAGAATCCAAATATATATATATTTTATAATATTTTGATTAGTTTTAATATGTTTTATTTTTAAAATAATGCACGTAGGTTTTAAAAATAAAAAAAGAGGTTGATTAGATATTAAAAAAAAGATAGTAAAACTTATTAAAATGTTTTAAATCTTATATGGCGCACAAGAGGAGAGAGTCTACTTCAAAAGGGTATGTTTTTTTTTTTGAAAATGATTAAAAAAATTAAAATTAGTTTATGGTCCGTGAAAACTGTCAAATTTTAACATGTTTGACTTTAAAACATTATTATGAGAAAAATATACATCAAAATGTGATTTTTTTTTTCCATGCACAAGATATTGAAATTACCTATTTGGAAAAAAAAAGAGAGGGAGAAATGAAGTTTTTTTCAATTTGTTTCTTGACGGCCCGTGAAGTCACTCTTTTATGAAATTTTCAGCATTCCAAAATTTGTCCTTAAATTGATAAAAACATAATGAGAACAATTTTTGAATTTTTTTTAAAATTACAGGAATAAATTACACCAAAAGTTCTACATTTCATTAGTTTACACCATTTTGAAATTCAAAACATAAATACCACTTTTATGTGGTCGAAGTTCAGATTTTTTTTTGCTGTTGGCCAATTCCTTTATAAAGTGTGACACAGGTTTGTGCTTTTACCCATAGGTTATCTCCATTCATTGGTTCAAAAATGTTGCAAGTCTGATCATAGAGCCTGACATCCTCTTAAGATTTGTAACCTGCATTTTTTAGACCCAACAGGAACCAATCCCAATCTCTGGTAGATTGTTGTGGCTATGTAAAACAAAATTCTTTTGCATTGTTGACAAATAACTTCTTTTCTATACACAAGTACAATGCATTGATTATGTATTTATTGTTTCCATATGAGTCATGATGCATGCAACACCTCTTAAATTTCAATTTTATGTCAAAATATTTGCAAGAAAACTTCTAGTTAGAAACTTTCACAAACCAACAACGAAGCCATAGACCAATAATGCATTTTTACAGAATAACAAATATGAAAAAGTGCAATCATGAGCTAAAAACGTATGAGAATTTCAACAAATTGACTATGCATTTGTCATAAGCCTGAGTTAGAGAAACAACAATCAAATTTGCAAAAAAATAAAACAACATGATAAATTGTTGCAAGCATTTCCTGTTAGTCCTTTAACATCAACAAAGCATCATAAAGACAAAAACATGTCAATAACCAAAAGTGCACTGCCACATAATAACAAGCATCCAAGAACAAAACTCAAAGCTAAAAATACACAAGCTTGTTAATAAATAACAAACAAACAAGAATAAGCACAAAGAAAACTCAGTACTCGTCTCACATTTCATGAATTAATGATGCATGTGTTGTTTTTGTCCCTGCCAACTCTCCAACACATTTTGCACAATTTGCTTTTGGAGCTTTGCCAATAGGGCAATAGCCAGTAAAATAATGAATATATAATTAATGCATTCACTGTATTCATAGTCCACAAGACCTTGGTCAAAGCTTACATAATTTAATGTGCGCACTTGCCTCGTTAGCCCATTTAATGAACATGCAAAGGCACAACCAAAAAGTCAAAAAACACAAGCTTTTTAGCAAACGAAAAACAAACAGTAATAAGCACAAGCAAATCCCAACACTTAGTTAAAATTTTACGAGTTTACTGGGAATTCACTGTTTCCATACCCACCAGCTCTGCAACACATCTCACATAATTTATATCTAGTGCATTGAAAATGCATTCATTACTTCACAACCCATTGTGCAACCACCAAAGCCCCCACAATTTGCATCCATTGATTAAATATTTTCTAGGATACACAATCTCCCCCTATTTTCCTAATTTACTTAAACAAAAATATGTTCTTCCAATGCATTTTGTACAATTTTCTTTACGAGCTTTGCTAGAAGACTAAAAACTATTCAAGAAATATACATATAGTTAAGGCTTTCAAAGCATTCACAACCCACAAAATCTTGCCCAAAGCATTCACCTCCTACTATAACGCTTGTAGTTATTAAGTATCAGAAACAAGTAGACAAGATACTGATCACTTGAACATTGTTTGTGGGATCTTTCTCAAACAAATAGTAAACAAACAATAAGCATAAATGAGCACTCACCCAATATTTCATGAATTGACTATGCACTCTTTGCTTCTGTTCATGTTAGTTGTCCACCATAATTTGCGTATTATGCATCTAGTACTATGTGAATTGTCAACAATTGGAAATGGTAATACTTGTGTATGCTTTCCTGTGTTGCACACGCTGTGAATGTCAAATGGGTGCATGAATGGTGAAAATGAAAAGAGTGTTATGTGTGAACATGTTAGAATATAGAATTGGAACAAATTTGTATGTTGATTGATGCATTAGAATACTAGTTTGTTGTTGCTATATATAGCAATATTGTTTTAGATCCACTCCATTGTAGAGACTTACAATGCATTAATAGGTTCTTGATTGCTTTCATAGGTACTAGCCTAATATCAAAACCTCAAAAATTTGGATTTAATGACTAAGTGTTTGGAAAAATCCATTGTGTAGTTTTGTTTCCCTTTAGAATGTCTTATTTTGCTAGCAAAGCTGCCACAATTTTGCACAATTATTTTTTCTCATGATTTTCTCACTGGCTCTTTCATCTATGTAAATATATCTCGTGTTCTCTGACTTTCAACTTTATGCTATTTTTGTTTTCTAGTTGACACCTTTTCCCTTTCTGTCCTACATAATAGTTTAGTTTCTTATGTCCAAGTTGCTATTGCATATATTGCATTTCGATTTGTCATACTTAATTGGCCAATGAAATTTATTTCACAAATCTTATAATTTGTTTCTATTTTTGGTGATGTGCTTCTACAAAAAGGCATGGAAGAACTGTTGTATGCAATACACAGGGAGATAAATGACATATTTGACACATGAAAGATTAAGTTGATACTTGATTCAGTTTTGTTTGACCTGCTTTCTCGCATGTTGGTATAGGCATACTTAATTAATGAAACCTTAGACAACTGTTGGCTTTTGTTTGTGCTTAATCTCGTTTGCTAAAAACACTATGGATTTTTTACCTCTTGGTTGCACTTTTTCATATTCGTTATTCTATTTCATAGTTACATATCAATTAAACGTTGAAAATCATTAAACAAAAAATAATAAATTAACTATAAATTATAACTTTTTAAAATATAATCTAATAACAACTTTAAATATGAGAAATTAAAAATTCAAATAACCATAAATTGCATTCAAAAGCTAGATGAAGATATTATCAAGTATTGAAATTAAAGTAATGTCATCCCACAATTTTTTTTGTTACACCCTGTTTCTTAGTTACTAGGTTACTTTTACCTTCATAAGTAAATATGCTGATAAATGTAAATCGTGACCTTAATATGTTTAATAGGTGAATGAAATACTAAAATATTCATTAAGTTGCTATTTCTTTTGAAGGAATGATTATGTTTTATACTGATGGAAAATGCAATGAATGAATATGTATTGCAATGTGAATACTTTAATGCTTTAATGATGCAAATGAATATCATGTGAATGACTAACCGCCTTTGTGATGCATTGAGTTGGATGTAAGAAGGATTTGAGCCTTAGGTAAGAGAGGGGGAATATCACTCAGGAGAAGAACTTGGTCTGGTAGCCCTTAATGAGCCTAACTGATCATACACACACTCACACTCTAGTTTGGTCAAGTTGAGACAAGTTAGATTGGGAATTGGTAAGTAAACTCTTGGTTGTATGTTTGTGTATTGGTCTTTGTTTTCCTTTGGGTTGATAGGAGGATAGGGTTATTGTATATAATTCCCTTGTGATAGTTTTTTTGATTTGAGCTATGATGTTAAATGCCTTTTGATGAGTTGTGATATTTGAATGATTTTGGTATTAGTCTTTGTGTTCAAGTGATTGTTCTTGGTTTGGATTACATGCCTGAATATCTGTAATGAGTATATGTTCTCCTTCATATAAATTTATATATATATTAACTGATATACACTTTATGTATATGTTTCATGATGAATATATATGTATTTGTACTTATTAGGAAATAGTAAATATGATATATATATGATTCAAGTAAATGTATATACATATATAAGTATATAATAAAATGCGTGTATATATGTATAAATATATTCACATGAAAAAAAAGCTGGATTAAAGCAATAAAGATGCAATCAAACTTGAATTGTAATCTAAAGCTAAATAACAAAGCACAAAGGAAATTATAAACATAAACACAAAATTATCTCACCCAGTATCTACATCCTTCCATGAATGACCTCGATTGTCCTCCATTTCGCTGTGATGGTATTCTTGCCCTCATATTTTTAGTATGTGTGCAAGTATAGCCTTGACGTATGTGATAATAGAAAAGTATCGAAGATTAACAAGTGTTCCAAAATTCATACAATTTCAGGAGGAGTTGAAATGATGAGAGTCAAGTCAATTTATAGAAAATTGATCATTTGAATGAGAGGCTGAGATTGAAAGATAAACAGATGAATTAGATTAAAAGATTTGACATGCATTGAGATAAATGTCACTACTAACATGAGTGATAAAACCTAAGAATAGAGATCAAGATTAAATAATGATATAATCTCTAGTTGAAAGTATTTGAAAATTAGAAGAATAATGTTTGCATGAAAAGGATAAAGATAGAATAACATAAATGATTGGTTCAAACACACACATAAATTAATTAATTAAATAAAGATATTTAATTAATAAATGTGTACATGCATAAGAGTTAAAGCTAGATAACTGGCTGGTTATGGTAGAGAGTTTATTCGTGAAAGACAATTAGACATTAAATTAGGAGATAACTGACTGATTTAAATAGATCATGAGTCAAGTGGAAATGAATACTTATATAACTTAAACAATTATCTAATTATAGAGGAATATGTCCAAAATAAAATTTTATGAATTAAATGATTATTTAATTCAACATTCGACATTTGATGATTAAATTAAATAAATAAGATTTATTTAATTGACTAAAGAAAAGATTAATGAATAATTAAATAATTAAAGTTAAAAATATGATAAAGATAAATCAAATAAGAATTTATTTAATTTAAGAAGGAGAATAAAGTTAATTAGTGACGTAATTAAATAAATAATGTTTATTTAATTAATCAAGACTTGAATAAAGATAATATGAATTAATTAAATAATTAAGTTTATTTAATTAATAGAAGAATAAATGTTAAAGTGAATTAATTAAATAATTAAAAGTTATTTAATTAATAGATGAGAAAGGACTTTAGAAAGTAATTAAATAATTAACATTATTTAATCACGACCATGACAATACACATTATGAAGAAATTGAAGTCGCAGGCTTAGACCAAATTTTAGTGTCTACATTTTGCCCCTCTTTGATACAATGTCATTTCGGTGTTGTGTAAAAAAAAATCGATCAAAAACATGCCCCGGTATAAAATAGGTGAAGGTATGCCCCCTCGGGAAAATTGAAAATTTTTCAAAAAATTTCAAAAAATTTGGAAATAGTCCCGATTAGTCAATTTGATAGCTAGAAATGCAGTGGAGTTGAAAAAAATGAGTTTCGAGGTGTTCGATATGTGTATGGGTTGACAAAAATTGGAAGAATATGCGGCCAATAGACAAGGTTGGAGAAAATGCCATCCAAAACCCTAGGTATATATAGAAATTGGGTGACAATCTAATTCATTTTCACCCTCCAAGTTTAGAAATTGAATTTTTTGTTGTAGACTTCCTAGCCATCATGTCTTTTATTCCACACTCATAGCATTATAGATATCGCATTCAGACCTTCAGATGTCTTGCGGATGCGGGACCGTCGGTATGTAGTTGGAAACCATCTCTTGAAGTTTTGATTTTCACGCTTTTCTATGCATTTAATTCACTTTTTAGTCACGTGTCACTTTAGGAATCATCGCATATGCTAGCGTTTTTGATGGATGTGTATGCGAAACACCGCATTTGTAAAATCACTTAGTAGGTAGCATAGGTGTGTTTATTAGATAAACACATTTGAGTTTTAGTGAACCACATTTGTAGTTTTGCATCGCATGTGTCATTGTTAATAGCGCATATAGGTTTTTGTGACACATTTGCAATTTTTAGCACACATTTGCACGTTTCAATGGTCGTTTGATTGGTGTGTTTTGCAGTTTTCCGCATTTGTATTTTGAAATGCATTTGAATAGCATAATGACGCATTTGATATTTTCTATGCATTTGAAAATTGAAATGACGCATTTGAGTTTTTACAATGCATTTGCAAATAAAATGACTCATTTAACTAGCAAAAAAATTTAAAATTTTAGACTATGACAAGTTGTTTATATTCTGACATGAGGCATGCATTATGCCATTGCAGGTTGTACTAGATCTGATATATATGAGGGAGTCGAGACTGTTGACCTTTGACTTCCAGGATTGGTTGCGGAGCGGGGAGAGACAGTTCCTGTGGCACTTGGGTCTCCATCATGTCACTTTCATGCCCACTATCTGGGAAAACCAAGGTCTACTGACTGCTCTCTGTGAGCAGTGGCACTCCGAGACATCATCATTTCATCTACCTACTGGTGGGGCGATGGTGACATTAGAGGATGTATATAGGATATTGAGGCTACCGATTAGAGGAGTCAGGGTGATGTATGACATGCAGAGGGGCTTTGCTAAGATGTGCAGATACTATCCCCACAATGACATTAGATAATTGGGGATTGACCACTATGAGGTTAGATGGCATGTTTTAGTGGAGAGATATGGTAGGATAGACTGTTTATTATGTACATTGATTGGGAGGGTAGTTCTTCCTGATCGCCGAGGTCATGGATTTCTAGTAGGATGGGGGGAGATGCTTGTAGGCATGTTAGAGAGGTGGGTGGTATATGCTTGGGGCCCTTGTTTGTTGACCATGTTGTACTTCCATTTGCATGATATTTCCTATAGAGAGGCATAGTCCATGAGCTGTGGTACTGCACTCCTAATGGTATGGGTGTGGGAACACATAGCTATTTTCCATTCACCTGTTATAGCTGAGTTGCAGCAAGGATCACCTTATGCCTTTCATTATTTAGGGGCAAACACCTAGAATCATGTTGGAGACACTGGTTTCTACCGACATGCCATTGATACGATGGTTCAGTTCATTTGGAGACCTTACATGGATTTCCCACAGTCACCAGATGAGGAAGGACACTTGCCTTTTTGTAGAAAGACACAATATCTGATAGGTAGGAGAGTGTACCATGTGCACACTATTGAGAGGCATTTGTTAGACCGGGTATTGAGGAAGTTTGGAGAGGTTTAGGACGAGCCTCGAGGATGAGTAGAGTATGCTAGATCTTCTAGGGAGGTGACCTTGTGGGGAATTGAGATTCTTATCGTCACAACATAGGCATATATTGATGCTTTACAACTAGTACAATGGGGGTGGAGAGGCAGAGTAGTGGATCTAGGAATGACTGTTGCATATGATACCTGGTGGGCCAGTCATAGGCTAGTTCCATTCAAGGATCCAGAATAGGATGCACCTGTAGAGAGGTACGGGACAAGACCGTGAGGTAGATGTGGGAGAGGTAGAGTTCATGGTGGGAGAGGTGGTAGAGGTGATGGTGGAGATGGAGGAGGAGGAGGTTAGAGGGGTGGTGGTAGGGGGAGACGTGGTCATAGGGGATGAGGCCCACAATTATCACTTGTCCATGAGGAGGAGAGGGAGGGGGAGGATGTACCCATGCTTGAGGTTGGCGAGGGAGAGGAGGAGGTTGATGTTGAAGTTGGTGGGGAGAAGCATTCAAGAGAGGAGGAAATTCTGGAGGAGCATGTAGAGGAGGAGGTGGTTAGAGAGGAGGCAAAGATAGATTCTCTTGGTCTTCTTTTCGGCTACTAGGATGATGATGAGGAGGAGGAGGATATGGATGGCCAGGAGTGGGAGCTCCAAGACAGGATCCTAGAGGATTGGGAGGATGATGGGAGAGAGTAGCCACAACATGATGATACAAGTCCCGTTGGTCAGGATGTAGTAGATCTACAGGCCCAGGTAGCGTCTCTTGAGGAGAAGATGAGGGCTTTGATGGTAGAGCAAGACTTGTTACAGATGGAGAGGGACAAGGAATATATGGATAGAGATCAGGCTATAGCTCAGAGACAGGAGACCAAGTAGAGGTTCATAGAGGTCACAACTCTTTGTAGTGGGCTAGCCATAGCTTTCGCATGGGAGTTGGTTAGAGCAGTTGAGAGGGCCACCTACTATAGGGATCTATATGAGGGAGAGGTCCCTCCTAAGAGACGAGCTCCCAATTTTTCGTAGGCACACAGTAGCAGGTCCCAAAGCAGGACTCCGAGCAGGACACCAAGCACAAAGGGGGTCGTGGGACCTCACAGGACTGGGCCATATGACATGACTCCTTTTGCACATAGGTCATTAGGATCTCATCATTAGTTGCCTTCACATTCTCCACATGGGAGCAGTGGGAGTTCCAGATAGGGACATTGTATTGTGATCATAGATCATGTGGGCTTCATATTTATTGATACATTATGACATTGTGACGTGACACTTTTTGAGCGATATATATATATATATATGATTTTGGTGGCAATTCTTATGATATGCAGTTCTATTATGATTATGTAGTCTTTTATTTATGCATGTGTTCTATATGATATGTTATTGTCTATAGATATGTACATGTTATGGATGATCATATCTACATTATGATGTGTTTATGTAGCCTATGATGTGATGTTGATTCAATGTGATGATGTATGCATTTACTTTTATTGTATTGATAGATGTTATGTATGCCGTTTATGATTATGAGATGTAATATGATGTTTATATATACAATGCTATCTACATGTGATGCTATATGTTTGATGCTAATGGATGTAATGTGATGCATATATTTACAATTGTTATGTACATGCAATGCTTTTGTTATGTACTCTATGATTATGAATGCCTATTATGCCATAATTTCCTAGATATGATAGATGCCTATATTTTTGTGTTTTTGAAATGCAAGATATATGTATTATTTACAATGTATGATATTTACATGATTTTTCTAACATGAATGCATATGCAGGATGCTTTTTATTTTTGTGTGTCATAGGACTTCATCATAATGCAAGAAAGAAGAAATGTTAGTGCGGAAAGATAGATGACTAATAAAAGACATGGTTGTTAGTATTAGCAATCTTTGATATTTTTTTGAATCACAAAAGGCTTGGCACTTTATCATCATTGGGTGGTAACTAATAAAAAAGGAGAAAAACACCATGATATGACATAGATCAAGGTGTGCAAGGTCATCCACCTGCTAACAACAGACAGTTGCATACAAGGATTGTCTTAACTCATACTAAGGGCATAGTTGCCCCGGTCTTTTTGTCAAGACAAACCACATACAAAAAAAAAAGACGGGTCATGAGACGTCATCACTCCTCTAAATACTTCATGGGACATACTTGAGGAAACTAGTAACACAAAATGAAAGTTAAAAGACAATCAACAAACAACAATCAAAGAAAATGAAATTCTGATACATCGTTGCTTCTCTAAATCCTTCATGAGACATCCTTGAGAAAGCTAGTAATAGGATTCCAAATTAAAGCCAAATAAAATGATAAGATAAACAAACCACAAAGTCAAAAGCCAATAAAATATTTGCCAAAAATTGATCTGTTTGTTTGATTGTTTTGATTGATAAGATGATTAATTGATAAGACCTGATTTTAGGAAGGACACATACCGTATAAGACGTTGAGTTTGATTTTGAGTTTTGTGACTATCTGTATAAGGCCATGTTGATTGTTTGATAGTGTCTATATGTAGGAATGACTCATCTTGTATAAGACATAGATTTTTTTGCTGATATCTTTATTCAGGAAGGACTCATCCTGAATAAGACATAGGTTGATTGTTTTGATGATGTCTGTTTTCAGGAAGGACACATCTTGTAGCAAACATAAGTTGATTTTGTTGTGATAATGTCTATTTTCAGGAAGGACACATCCTATAGCAGATATAAATTGTTTTTTTTTGTTTGTTGGTTTGGAAATTTGTTTCATTTGACTTGATGAGATTTTTGACATGTTCATCTTGTTGATGCGTGACTTGATATGACGTGCTGAAAACTATTTGTGCTTGATGACAAACCCTAAAGGATTGACCTAGTGTGGCTTTAGGGGCTCATCAATTGATGGCCTTGCTACGTTATACACACAAAGACCTTGTAGGTCAACTAGACTTTGACTGACAAGGCTGACTATAAAAAGCCTAATTGATTTACAAATATAAGATGTGTGTGATAGTGAATGTGACAAACCCTAATGGACTGACCTAGTGTGGCCTCGGGGGCTCATCGATTGATGGCCTTGCCTATGTTATACATGCAAAGACCTCGTAGTTCAACATGACCAATGATCTCGTCATATAGACAAATGGATTGAATCATGATTTTACATAGAAAAACCTAAAAGGACTAACCTAATGCCTTGGGGGCACATCGACAAATGGCCTTGCCTACGTCTAGTCACAAAGGCAATGTAGTTCAAAAAATGTCAAAGAATGACAAGTGTGACTGAATCTGACTTTATTTTTGGATTTTTGACACATTTTTATTTTTTTGTCTTTTTAAAGTTTTTTGATGTTTTTGGATTTTCTTAGGACATTTTGTAATGTTTTTGGATTTTTCAATGGTTTTACATCCTTTAGAATAGCCAACGTAAAAACCAATATGATGTAGGTGAAGTGCCTACCCCTAGTTGAGCATAAGACCAACTGATTATGGACAGGATGGGATGGGGGATATGATGTGCACTCGATGTCAATCATTCCAAGTTATGGAAAAGACAACCATTTATTATGAATAGTATGTACAAGAGATGGATAGGAAAGATATGATATGTACAGTGATAGATAGTATGTACAGGTAAGTCAGATTAGAATAATGGTAAAAAAGGAGCAGAGCAACTACACATGGTTCCTATTTTCTAGGTTTTCACCATGGTACTTATCCAAAGCGCCACCAAAGTGGTTTTTACTATTAGACGAATTATTTTTCTTTACTATTTTTTTGATGTTACTAAGACGCCTGTTTGCCAGGTTTTCACCTAGGTAACGAGTTTTTTGATTTTTTATTTTTTTGGTATTTTTAATAATTAAGACAAGGCTCTCAAAAGCTATGCATAGAACTTCTTCATATGAAGACTATTGATAGGTGCTGAAAATAGTTCTCCTTTAGGAGTAGAGAGTTGATATGCTTCTCATCCAAATGCTTTTGTGACAATGTAGGGTCCTAACTAGTTAGGTTCAAACTTTTTTGGTTTCTCTCTTTCAGCTTGATTCTTGGGATTCTCCATTAAGACCAGGTAACCAATGTCAAAATTTCTATTCAAGACATTTCTATTGTAGTTGTGATGAAGATGATTTTGATATTCTTGGAGATGATCTAATGCCTTCTATTTTCATTCATCTAGAAATTCTATCTCATGTAGTCTTGGAACTCGGTACTCTTCATTGTTAATATGCCCTTTCAAGGATACCCTCAGGGAAGGAATCTCAACCTCAATAGGAAGAATGGCCTCAAAAAAAATACTAAGGAATATGGAGTGGTGCTAGTGGGAGTATATATGCCTGTGTGATAAGCCAATAAAGTTGGATTAAGTTGTAAATGCTAATCACAACCAACATCATTGACAGTCTTTTTGAGGATTCTGATGATAGTTTTATTAGATACCTCAGCTTGGCCATTACCTTATGGGTAATATGGGGTGGAAAAACAGTGTTGGATATGGAATTCTTCAGAGAGATGACAAAATTCTTCGTTCTTGAATCTATGACCATTATCTGTGATAATAGATTGAGGAAAACCATACTGACAGATGATATAATTCAAGATAAACTTAGAAATTTGTGTGCCGGTGATGTAGGTCATAGGAATAGCCTCAATCCACTTTGTAAAATACTCAGTAGCAATAATGATGAACTTATGGCCATTGGATGATGTGGGATGTATCCTACCTATGAGGTCGAGTCCCCATTGGGAAAAGGGCCATGGTGATGTTATGGGATGAAGCTCTTGTGTTGGTACATGTATCAAGTCTTCGTGTACCTAACATTGGTGACATTTCTTGACAAAGATATATGAGTCCTTTTCCATGGTAGGCCAATAGTAACCCAGTCTCATAATATTCTTAGCTAAGGTAGGACCGCTAGAATGGGATCCACATATACCCTCATGTACCCCACAAAAGGTTGCTTGTGCTTCTTCAGTATCAAGACATCTCAGTAGGTTATTGTCTAGGGCACATCTATAAAGGGTTTCTCTGATTATGGTGTACTCGGCTGAATTATGAAGGAATGTCCTACGTTGGTTATTAGAAAGGTCAGGGGGTATGATCTCAACATGGAGGTAGTCATAGATGTATTTGTACCATGGGGAATTAGGACCAACAATATAACACACCATCTCTAAATCTAGGATGTCATGGCTAGGGACCAAAAGTTGTTCTACCAAGAACTAGAATTTAGACACATTGCTAGGTATGTCCAAGAGTGAAGCAATAGTAACCATGGCATCTGCTACCTATTTAGAACACGAGGTATTTGATGCAAATAAACATTGTCAAAGTACTCCTTGAAACTATGATCAAGAGTTGTTAGCCTATCTAAATGACACAAAAAAAAATGAAAAAGACAACAAAATAACACTTAACACCTCAAGACAAAGATAAGAAAGTTGGTTTTTATCTTGTTCAAGTTGTTCCTTGGTTTGCCCTTATATCTTTGATGTTTTGTATGCTCCTTGATAGAAAAATGTGATAAGAATGGATGCAAAATTCTCTATGTGAGATGAGGATTCAAATGGGCTATGTGGGAAGTTGGATGAGTGAATGCAAATGTAAAGGATGAAAGCTTGAAAACATGCAACAATGGAGGTCTTTGTTAATGCAAGAATGTAAGTGTGCTTGAGAGCTTGAATGCAAATTGTGTGAATGCCTAATGAATGAAAATGAATGAAAATCATCCATTTTAAGGGAGAATTCTCTAGAAAATTCAATGGTCAAGATTGAGCCAAGATGGCCAAGATGGAGGGCTATGGTGAGTTGAGGATTCATAAGCCCTCACATCTTGCCATGTGGAAATGAGATGGAAAAAAGACATGATGAGGTGGAGAGAGTACAAGCGAGGTGGAGGTACTTGCAAGTATGTTGGAAATGGGAGAAGATTTCCTCAAAAAGGAACTTCTTGTCCGCATGTGGGAAGGATGTTGACATGTGAGGAATTTTAGAATTCCTCACACATCATCATAGGGAAAAGAGAAGTTGTTGGAAGAGTAAATGTGAATTTTAAATTCACATGGTTGGAAGGAGAAAAGTGGTTGGGAGAATAAATGTGAATTTTAAATTCACATGAGAAGTACCTCGTGGATAAGACAAGGTTCTTATGAAGGAGGTTGAAAAGTACCTTGTGGATAAGACAAGGTCCTTATAATGGAAAGTTCTTAACCCCATGTGACTGATGTGACAAGTGAGGAGTTCTAGAACTCCTAACAACTTGCATGGGGAAGAGGAGAGTCTTGGAGGGATAAATGTGAATTTTAAATTCACATGGGGAAGAGGGTCTAGGCTAAATGTGGAAATTGTGAAGGTTGACCAAAAAGGTATGCTAAATGTAGCAAGGGAATTCTATTAAAGTTGTGGAAACAAGTGATTAAAACAATTAATGAGGGATTAGAAGCAAGTGGGAGAATATGGAGGATGTGACATTAATCTTAATTAAGGTGTGGACATCCTAATCATGGATTAATTAAATTAATCCAAATTAGAAGAGGGTTATGGAGGATGTGACAAAGAGAGAGAAAAAAAAGAATTTAAAATTTCTTTAATTCAAAAAGGTCAAATGACTAAATTAAATAAATTGATATGTTTATTTAATTTAGAGAGAAGCTAAAAAGTAAAGTATTTAATTGTTAAATTTAGGAACCTTAGGGAAATGGTAGATATTAATTAAATAAATCATTTAATTAATATCGATAAAGTAGACGGATAAGGGAGATGAATTTGACCATATGGAAGCGGTCAAATTTGGATGTCTACATTTTTCCCTCTTTGAAATATTGTTAGAATAATAGTGTTTCAAAGAAAAGAAAATGTAGATGACTCTATAGAGGAAGTGACTAGAGAATGATGCCCTAGTGTGGGAGAAGTTGCGTGAGCTTCCCAAATGGAGGGAAATGAAGGGATATACCCCAATCTCACAAGGGAATGACCATGATGGAGGAATGGAGGAAAATGATAGGGTATGCCCCCTCGAGAGGGTGGTTGGGGAAGAAAAAGGGGCCCTAGGTGACTTCTTGATATGAGGAAATGGAAGGTATGGTTGGATAGAGCTCAAAAATCCATGAAGATTGGATTTTAAATGGAGTCAAGCAGACATACGGTTTGCAAATGGTAGCCCTGAGAAGTTAGAGGAATAGTTGAATTAAAAGAGGTTTAAATAAAGGGGAAAAAATACCCTTTACTTAAAAAGTTAAAAAAATGGAGGGAAAGGGTTATATAAGGTAATTTGAGAAATTACCATGGCTCATTTGCATAGCTAGTTGTTGAGTGAGAGAGAGAGAAGAGGAGAGGACGAAGACAAGGAGACGAGGATGCCAGATGATTATGATTTTGACATCATCCACCAGGGGGATGAGGTACAACGTTTCTACCACAAGCACGTAGTTCCATGCTAGGTTAGGTTCAAAACTCTCTTTGTGATTTTAAGCATTTTTTGTTATAATTTTGAGTTTTAATGCTTTTTCAAAACATGGGTTTTGGGATTTGGGTAGTTTAGGAAAATGGGTCGGGGGTGAAATTTTGATTTCACCTAGCGAGTAGGTAGAATTCCCTATTAGAGGTGGGGGAAAGGGGGGGTGAAATAGCCCAATTAGAGGGTAAATGCACCCAGAAAAAGGAAAATAAATGCCTAAAAAGGGCAGAGGGAAAACAAGGGAGGGTGGACTTGCCTAGAGGTTGGGAAAATCCCACAAAAAAATAAGTTAGACATAGTGGGGCAATCCCACCTAGGAAATGGGCGACCCTGCCCCATGGAGGGGTGACCCCACCCAAGATGGGGTGACCCCACTTGAGGCAAGGGTGAACCCACCTAGGCAGGTTTTCCCATCCCCGAGGTGGGTTTGCCCAAGCCGAGGGCGGCTCCGTCCCTCCCTGGGGTGGGTTTGCCTCGGGTTGGGGCGAGCTCACCCTGAGCTGGCGTGGGTCCACCCATCAACCAAGGTGGGTTCACCCCAGGTAGGGGCAGGTCCACTTAAAGGTGGGGTGGGTTCTTCCAAAGCCAAGGAAGGTTCACCCAAGGGGTAGACAGGGAAGAAAAGAGCAAAAGGAAACAAAAAAAAGATCAGGAAAAATAGGTAAAATTCAAGATAGAAAAAAAGGGTGGAGAGGAAAAAATAGTGAAAAGAGAGTCTAGGGTTGGGGAAAAGGAAAAGATGAGGAAAAAGAGAAGATGATTGACATGTGATGTGGGATGGATGTAGAGCTTTGATAGTTTACAGACACATGAGAGGCGATCCGAAATAATGGAGGCGATGATGGCGACCCTGAATGGAGCGGATCATGAGGCTCTATCATGGGCGGGATTGCTACATTTATTAGGGTACCCTACCATTAGAGCACATTAGGTGATGTTGAAAACCTTGATAGAACGGTGGAGTTCAGAGACTTTGACATTCCATCTCCTAATAGGGGAGAAAATGGTGACATTAGAGGATGTATGGCAGATACTGAAGTTTCCTATAGCAAGCCATCTAGTGAGTGCGACGACATCAGTGGGGGCGGAGTTGGATCATACTATGTGGGTGTTGTTTGGACGAGATGATCTACCTATGCAGAGGGGGAGGTTGGACGTGGATAGGTGTCTAGCGTTGGGGGTGCCAACACTACCATTATACCTATGCAGGCTAATTAGTGGGTTGCTGCTACTAGACCAGAGCGGGCACTTCTACAGCCTGAGTTATATGGAGGTGATACAACACATCATCGAGGGGAGAGAGAAGTAGTTTGCATGTGGTACATGTGTTCTAGTGAAACTTTCCAAAGACATGCACGCTATATGCTACCGAGAGGTGCTCAACATGATGCAAATGACACTGCTGCAAGTATGGGCCTAGGAGCACATCAGTGTTGCCAGGCTAGGAGTGGTGAGAGTAGGACTAGAGGATGAGACAACACCAGTAGCTTGGTGGTATGGGTTAGAGGATGGAAGGGTTTGACACTATGAGGGTTGTGTGGATCTAGACAGATGGAGGAGATCACTGGATGACCTTTAGGAGGAGGATATAGTGTGGAGACCATACATGGCACGATGGTTTTTTAGATGGAGGAGAAATGAGGCAGGGCAAAGAGGGTACTTTTGTAGTAGATGCTTCATAGTCATGAGGGAGCCATGGATAGTGGAGGCACATAAACTAGATAGGGTGACCAAATAGTTTGGGATTACACAAGATATTCTGTAGGGACCAAATAGGTTCCGACGAATTATGTGAGAGTGTCCATGGGGAGAGCTGATTTCACCAAGGTTTGTGAGAGAATTGGGAGACACTATAGTTAGTACCTTACCTAGGTAGGACTAGGGGGGACATCGATGTAGGAGTGATAGTTCGATATGCTACATGGTATCTTTGTCATCAACCTAGACGGATTACTCTAGAGGAGTCAATTGTGGGGGCACTGGGGTTTGGGCCAGAGGATGAGCTATGATTGGCAGGCTAGAGGAGAGGGGGGAGGGGACAATAGAGGAGAGGATAGGAGATATCTGGAGCAGCGAGATAGCAGGGGGATGCGGGAACCACAAGACAACAAGATAGAGTATAGGGTGAGGCTAGGGCCGCAGGGCAGCTAGAGAGGATGAGGAGGAGGAGATAGTCGAGGAGAGCTAGAGTGAGGATCAAGGTAGAGGAGAAGAGAGATGAGGCAGGGATGGTGGAGAGGTATGGGAGAGGGTAGGAGGGAGTTAGATTAGTAGGGTAGTAGGAGAGAGGATAGATGGCGACTGGGGCCGTAGAGCGATAGGAGAGGGTGAGGAGGAGGAGACCATAGAGGAGAGCGAGGGTGGAGATCAGGGGAGAGGATGGGAGAGATGATGCAGATGTGGAGATGATGGATGAGAGGGATGAGGGATAGGTGGAGGCGATGGATATGGATGTCCATGATATTTCCCCATTGGCTATGGTGCGACCGATAGCAGAGGATTCAACTATATTGTTGAGAGGGGCCATGGCAATATTACAGATTGCTGAGCAGGGATTGAGAGATGCAAAGAATGTGAGATGCAGATTAGAGGCAAAGGTGACCAGGTTGTGAGTAGAGGTGGCTAGGGCACAGACAGAGGGTGAAAGAGATTTTAGGTCTATAGCTGATGCAACATCACATAATGAGGAGGAGCTATGGGTAGAGAGGGATGGTCTACGAGCTGAGGTGAGACAACTACGAGGAAAGGTGACTCAACTTGAGGGAGAGGTATCCAAAGAGCATGGGGAGATGGTGGCTGTGAGATGGGAGTGAGACATGCTAGAGGCAGGGGTGACTATATGGTAGGTGAGAGGATAGGGAGAGCCGAGAGGAGTGATAGGCCAGACATTGGTGGAGACCTTGGGACAAGCTGAGAGAGACATGGATGATTTGAGGCTATAGGTGGAGGGTCTACTAAGAGTGAGGATTGAGTTGAGATGGGAGCAAGACGAGCTCCATGATAGGGTTGACGTAGTAGATTAGATAGTGGGAGACATAGGGTTGATGTAGGTGAGGGAGGAGGCTATGAGGGTCTAGGTGCAGACCTTGTAGATAGAGAGGGATGCAACATAGAAATAGGTTCAAACCCTATAGGGTGAGAGGGACATAACAAAGATATAGGTGCAGACTCTATAGAGTGAGAGGGATGCATCATAGAGATAGTTGTAGACCCTGCCAAGTGAGAGAGATGCATCATAGAGATAGGTGAAAACCTTGCAGAGTGAGAGAGATGCATCAAAAAGATAGGTGCAGACCCTACAAAAGAGAGATGCGGTAGTGGCTCAGGCACATATTACAGAGAGAGAAAGGGATACAATATAGGCTCAGGCACATGCAACACATGGTGAGGGTGGCGAGGTAGGGGTAGAGGTATAGAGATTGTAGGCACAAATACGGGTTATGGAGGCTGAGAGGGACAAGGCCATAGAGCAGGTGTCACAAATGGGGGTAGAGATGGATCAGCTGAGGTTGGCACAGGACGCATGGGCGCAGGAGCAAAGATCCATCTGTGGGTATCAAGACAGATATAGACATGAGCAAAATGTAGTTAGGTATTAGGATACGAAGAGAGATGAGTATATGAGGGAGGCATCCTTTTGGATGTGTGCTTATCAACAAGAAGTTCCAGATCTGGCATAACACAGAGCTCACTACGTTTGACAGGTGCCTTAGATTCCTACACCATCCTAGTCACTAGGGACATGTACCTGAGAGTACAATGAATATCAAGTGACTCCTCCATGCAGAGAGCTAGTGCCTGATTCTCCACAGAGGTAAGATGTGGGCAAATCATAGTAGAGATGATAGAGGATAGGTGACAAGATTCTGGTTTTTGACAGGTGCATGATGGATGTATAGTTCAGAGCATTAGAGATTAGAGTTGATCTAGAGCCTTGTATTTGTACTTTATTTGATGATATATGCAATGGATATGTATTTTGGTTATATGATGGACATTATTATGGACTATGTGATGGACATTCATATTTTGATCTTTATATATGATATGCGACTGCCCTTATTGACACAATGTGATTCTTATGTGATGGATGATTTTATTTATGCATATGTGTATATTGATGTTTTTATGATGGATGATCATGATGATGTGATATATGTATATGCTTACGATGATGTATGTTGATATTTATATGGATGAGATGTATAATATGTATGATGACTAATGTTTATGATGCAAGATGTGATGGATGATTTATGACTTTGTATGCTATGGATATGATTCTAACAACTTGTGATGTAGGTGGTGATTTATGTAACGTGTTAATGATTATGGATTAATGTGGAAATGGATGGATGATGAAATGAATTCAAGATGTCTAGAATAAGAAAATATGATTAATATAAACAACATGACCCTAATGTGGATGAAATGCAATTAATTTTCTTACAAACACTAATGGATAAATGAAATGCAATGTGAATGGTAGATGGACCCTATTTGCAATCATGCTTGATTCAACCCATACAAAATAAGGGTATGTGATATGTGAGTATGATGGCCTAACGTGAAATAAAATGCATTATGAAAATGAATGTCAATAAGGACATGCATAGTAATGAGGGTAGATGGTAGGCATATGATTGGCTTAATGACAAGTACTTTATCTATAATAATTAGAAAATTAAGGGAAGACGGGTGTGAAACTGCACCTGTTAAGAACCATAGGTATCCTGAGAAGAATGGGAGATGGAAGGTGAATGTTTGCACAACTAAAATCATAGGTCATAGGTTAGGTATGAATGCAATGCAACATAATTGGTCATGAAATGCAATGCTAATGTAATTTTCCATTTTCGAAGCATTTATTTTTGCTATAGCATAAGACACTAGGTACCATGGTATGTGAACCAAGGTGAATTAGTGTCCAATGCATAGAATAAACAAAACAGACAAGAAGGTTATCCCAACACCCCAAAGTCACGAAGACCTTGGTTGGGCCAGACATTAGAATAACCACATGCACAAAAGGATGCCCCAGTGTAACACAAGACCTCAGGGATCTTGGTGGGTACCATGTGGGACAACCAGGAAGACACCAACAAAGAAAAAAAGATCAAGATATGCCCCTGCGTTAACCTATCAAAACACACCATAATATGATGGATTATGGTGGCTTTAACAAGTTGTGAGAAGGGGTTCAAATGATAAATAAAAGTCAAAATCATCAAAAGATCACAATAAATTTCAAAACGTCCTTTGCCATAGGATCAAGAGGATGGATGGGGTTGATGAGGTCTGTTAGGAAGGATGCATCCTGTTGAGACCAAAGATGGATTCTAAACTAAAAGATTGATAAATAATGTAGGAAATGCTAAAACCAATTGAATCTCATGATACAAGTGGATCTCATTTGTGAAGGAACAACTAGATAAGGTCATACTTGATGACACGACACAAGACGCAAGACACAAGACTGACACACCCTAATGACTTAGGGGCCGATCAAAGATTAGCCTTGCCTATGTGAAAGCACAAAGCCCTCGTAGTTCAATAAAAGACTATGGAAAAAAGAAAAAAGAGGACTAATGAAGAAAGGTGATTGAATATGACGATGAAGAAAGAAAAAGAAAATAAAGCCCCGGGGGTGGATCAAGAGATCGACCTTGTCTACGTGCAAGCACAGGGGCAATGTAGTTCAAAAAAGGACAAAAAATGGACCAGGGATAAGAGTGAAAAGGGGATGATGGAGACCATAATGGATGACCATAATAGGCTGGAAAAAATGCCCCGGGGGAAGATGAAATGATCAACCTTTCCTACATGAAAGTGTAGGGGCAATGTAGTTCGACAAAGACAAAAAGGGATTGAAAAGATGTGATGAGAACTAAATGGAGACCGACACGATGGGGGATCCTAGATGGATACGAAGGGCTGACCAAATGACGAGATTGATGACAAAAGATTTTATTAGGATAAAATCTTAGGATGAAAGATAGCGGATGAAGCTTATCTAATGCTCAACCAAAATATACCAAGGAATGGGATAAAAGATGTGAATGGGAGATATGGGATTGGGATGGATGGAAGCATGAAGTAACTAGGACGCAAGGTAGATAATGATTAAACCCTTTACAAATGGTGCCTGTGACTAGGTTTTCACCACTCGTACTTATCCAAGGCGCCACCAAGGGTGGTTTTCACCATAGGATGAATTATTTCTCTTTACTATTGTGGGTTTTTTCTATTTTTTTTATTTTTTTGTATTTTTGATAATTTTTAACTTTTTTTGTAGTTTTTGAACTTTGTAGGAGAGGATACCCCAGCTGATTTAAGTGTAGAACCTTTTCAAGTGCATGATGTTAATGGGCTCCTCTAAGGGCTCTTCTTCAGGTGTAGCCAGTTTGTAGGCCCTTGATCCATATTTTGCGGTGATGACATAAGGACCTAGCCAATTTGCTTCAAATTTTACTTTCTTTTCTCAGTCCTATTGAGTGCATTGATTCTCCTTGAGGACTAAATCACCAACGTTGAACTGACAGGGACAAACCTTCTTGTTATAGCTTCTTTTCAAACAATTCTGATAGGCTTGAAGGTGATCATATGCTTTGATCCATCTTTCAACAAGGAGTTCTAGCTGGTTGAGTCTGGCAACTCAAGCGTCTTCATCACTGATAAGATTCTTTAGGGATATTCTTAGTGATGGGATTTCTACCTCAATCGGCAAGATATATTCAACACTGTAGATGAGAGAATATAGAGTGGCGCTAGTAGGGGTGCGGATGGAAGTGGGATTTTCCCAAAGGATAGGATGGATGTGAAGGTGCTAATCCTAACCAATATTATTGACCACCTTTTTAAGGACTCTGATGAGGGTTCTATTGGTGGCTTCGGCTTGACCATTACCTTAGGGGTAATAAGGTGTAGACCAACGATGTTGGATGTGAAAGGTGTCAAAAAGGTGTTTCATGGCTTGGTTTTTGAAAGGATTTCCATTGTCAGAAATGATGGTGGATGGTATTCCATGTCTGCAAAGAACATGGAAGAGGATACACTTGGAAATATAAGTACCTATGATTTTTGAGAGTGGCATTGCTTCCACCCACCTGGTGAAGTACTCAGTTGCGGTGATGATGAAGATATGTCCATTAGAGGATGGAGGATAGATCTTTCTGATTAGGTTGAAACCCCATTGAGAGAAGGGCCATGGTGCAACAAGAGGTGACAGATCCTATGCTGGAACATGTATTAGATTGGCGTGTTGCTAGCAAGGTAGGCACTTTTTGATGAACTCACAAGAATCATGTTCTATTGTAGGCCAGTAATATCCTAGTCAGAGAATTCTCTTAGCTAGGGCCATGCCATTTGAGTGGGCCCCTCATACACCACTATGTACTTTCGTTAACGTAGTATGGGATTTAGTCTCATTCAGACACCAGAGGAGGGTTCCATCATACCCACATTGATAAAGTGTATCACCTATGATGATGTAACAAGATGTATGCTGGATGAAAGACTTACGTTGGTTTCGTGTGAGATCGAGAGGTAATATATTGTTGCGAAGGTAGGTTTAGATATCATAGTACCAAGGGGATGTGGGACCTACAATGTCACATACCATCTCACTTTCTGGGATATCATATGCTGGGATTAAGAGCTGTTCAATGAGGAACTCACACTTTGTTTTGTCTTTGGGCATGTCAATTATGGAACCAATAGTAGCCATAGAATTTGCTACTTTGTTTTGGACTCTTGGAATCTGATCAAACTGGATGGAAGTGAAATACTTCTTGAAGTCATCTGCCATGCGTTAGCTTATCATCTTTTGTGAGAAACTCATCATTGACCTATTTGATGATTAATTGAGAATCACCAAAGACTCTGAGGTGCATGATATGCCATTAAATTGCAATCCTAAGGCCAGTAAGAAGAGCTTCATATTCAACTATGTTGTTTGTGCATGTGAAGGCCAATTTGAATGACTTTGGTATATAATATCCTTGGGGAGTGATGAGGAAGATTCCTACCCTTGATCCATTATGTGTGTATGACTCGTCAAAATACAATGTCCATGTGGTTGCTTCTATTACTGCAAAGACCCCTTCATTAGGAAATTTTGTTGTCAAAGGATAGGAATCTACTAGGGGAGCATTTTCCAACTGATCAACGATCACTTGTCCTTTGATAGCTTTACGATCCACATATTCTATATCAAATTCACTCAGAAGCATGATCCACTTAGCCATGTGACCAGTTAAGATTGTATGGAATAACAATTACTTAAGTGGATTGACCTTAGAGATGAGCTTCACTGGATGACTGAGCATGTAATGTCGAAGTTTCTACAAATTGAAAACCATGGCTAAGCAAGATTTTTCCATTGGAGAATAGTTGAGCTCATATCCTATGAGGGTCTGAATGATGTAATAGATTGATCTTTCCTTTGATGACTCATCATGCTATGCCAACAATGCCCCTAGTGCCATTGAAGTAGCAAAAATGTATAACAGGAGTGGCTTACTAGGGATTGGTGACATAAGGATTGGTGGGTGAGCCAAATATTCTTTGATTTTGTCAAAGCCAAGTTGAAATTTTTGAGTCCACTTAAAAGTGGTATCTTTCTTTAGGAGATGAGTGAACGACTGACACTTGTTAGCTAATTGAGCAATGAACTGTTGAATGGATTGTAACTTACCTTGTAGGCTTCTTAACTATTTGAGGTTGTGTGGTGGAGGCATATCCATAATTTCCTTGAATTTTGTAGGATCGACTTCTATACCTCTTTGGGAGATAATGAAACCCAACAATTTTCCTGATGTGACCCCAAAGACACATTTCTTTAGATTTAGCCTTAGCTTATACTATTCTAAAAGCTCAAAGATCTTCTTGAGGACTGCAGGGTGTTCTTCCCTTGTTCTTGATTTTCCTAGTAGATCATCAACATAATCTTCCATTATTATATGAATGAGGTTGTGGAAGATTACAGTCATTTCTCATTGATAGGTTTCCTCCATGTTCTTGAGACTGAAGGGAATGACATTATAGCAAAACGTGTCCCATGATGTAGTGAAAGTTGTTTTATGTTGGTCTTCAAGCACTATCCTAATATGATTGTATCTAGAGAAGCTATCCATGAAGGAAATCATCTCGTGCCTAGCAGTGAGGTCAACCAACATGTTGATGTTTGGAAATGGAAAATCATCTTTAGGGAAAGCCTTGTTGAGGTCATAGAAGTCTGTGCAGACTCTGATAGCACTGTTTGGTTTAGCTACAGGCACTATGTTTGAGATCCAATCTAAGTAGTCAATGGGCCTTATGAATCCAACATCCAATAGCTTCTCAAATTCCTTCTTAACTAGTAGAGCTACTTGGGGGTGCATTTTTTGAAGCTTTTGTTTGATAGTTTTGGCATTAGGATGTACATCTAGGTGATGTACTACTAAATTAGGATCAAGGCTTGGCATGTCTGAATATGTCCATGTGAAGTTGATGATGCCCTCCTTGAGAAGCTTGGTGATGTTAGAATATTCTTCTTCTGACAGTGCCTTGGCTACATAAGTGATTTTGTGATCCTCTTTAGTTCCCAAAATTATTTCTTGAGTTTCCTCTATTAGGATGGACGATCATTTAAAGAGTTGAGTCCCTACAAGGGGAAGATGAACATCCCCATCTTCTAGCGCCTCATTGAGGTTTTCAGTTTCAAATACACCCTTTGTTTTTACACTTCTAGGTCAAGAAGTGCCTCAGGGAGGTTTTCACTAAGTGACCCTTTTCTATTTTGTTTCTTTTTACTTTTGAGGTTAGGGTATTCATCTTCCCACAATCCCATAATGTGTACATACTGATCCATTGAAGGAAAGGTTTCGATAGGTGCACTGCCATGTAGGTCCCAGTTGATAAGTTCAAGGTGTTTATGGGATAGGCTAATGGTGTAGATGTGTAAGCAATCAAACATGGAAGAGAGGTCGGTGTGATCTACATCATCATATGCATGTATGATGGATTCCTCCTTTGGTATGTCTTCAAGGAGACTGTTACTCTCATTGAAATTATTAGAGGCACTAGATGATGCTATAGGTCCTTTTTACTTTGTGTCATGACCCAAGCCTAAGTATCTTGGTCTTATTGTAGCCTCAATATGGTGTTTCCTTCCTTGCTCTTTGGTGCCAAGGCCTCCCCCCTAATAATTGTACTTCTCCACAAACTTAGAGGGCCAAGGAAAATTCTCCTATAAATATTCTTTCAAAGGAGGGGAGGGATCGAGTTCCTCACGGTAGACCCATTGGCTTATGTCATCTTCTGGTGTGTCTTGTCTTAACCTAGGAGAGCGGTAAGTACTGGTTTCCACATTCTTGGAGCTCAAAGTGATAGTCTTGTCTTCTGATTTTTGTGTAGACTACAAAGGTTGGCCATATGTGTGTGGTGAGGGTGGCATAGTTTCCACAACTTTTATGCAAGGTTACTCTCTTAATTTGAGAACTCATCTTGCTCATCATCTCCATTTGCATTTCATCATTTTGGCTTCTTAGCAAGGGTTGGGAAAGGGTCACTAGCACATGTGACACCAATCCAATATGGAATAGGTGATTATCTTGCTTTTGAAATGTCTTCTTAATGTTGTTTCTGTTACTTGTGGCATTTCTTTAGCATAGATATTTTATTTCATAGAGGTATTTGCAGATTTGTATGTTTTAGACTAACCCTTCTAATAAGTATTTGAAGTTGGTCTTACATGCAGATTTTGGGTACTTCATTATGGCACTAGAAGGAGGGCTTCATTGTGACTCTTGTCTTTTCCCTTAAACTTCACTGGTTTACTGTGGATTAGTTGAAAGTCCTTGATTACATGCATGCATGTCTTTACTCTGAGTTTTATTCTAAATTCTTCGCCTTGTGTTAATAGTATAGCTATCTTTGGTACTGTTTCTAACTCATGTCTATTCTGATAGAGCCTTAAATTTCTTTGAATACACCGCTGCTTTTTAAGAAATCATGCAAATTGAAATAAAGATCGCTTTCCAAAGGTTCAGTTTATCTCTGTAATATTATATATGTTTTCTATCTCTAATTCAAGGCTCATGTTAATTGGGTACAAGCGCTTTTTTTTTAGCATTGTTATTTAAGAATCCATTATTTATATGTGCACTGCTCCTTTGCTTTCACATCCTAATGTTTTCTTTGATATATTCGTTGTTTTTTAAATTCACGTGTATGCCTTTCTTCTCACCACAGGCTAAACTTTGATAAATGTATCCATTTGAAGTAGCTCATTTCTTCCTTACTTGCACAGTTTGGTAATACTTTATGGTGTTTAAACAAGATTTTTTAAAATAGGAAGGTGATGTTGTAAACTCCCTTTGGTCTATTCGCATCCTTCTCTTTCAAGCTTGTTGTCGGCATGCTTCTTTGTCTTCAACGAATATAAAGAATTATTTAAGCCATTCACAGTATTAACATACTTTTCAAATCTGAGTATAAGAAGTTTGAAACGCTCTTCCTACAATCAATAAATATTGCTTCTGATATGCAAGTGTCTCACACCTTACCAAATGCCAGTAGTATTTACTAGCTCATTCTTTCAAACTACGGGCTTTTGATTTCCTTTCATGTCTGTGAAAAACAAATACGGATTGCAAGCAGCATTCATGGCCTGGTAAGACAGTGGTGGATTGCACATACTCAAGTTTGTGCGCTTTCTAGATTTTCTATCATGCTGATTCTTCATTGTTTGCCAGTCTGTATTCCATCCATCACATACGCCAACACAGATAACCCTACTGCCATCCACGTGATTTTTAGTGATTTTCAGCTCTGGTCATTGGAAGCGGATGTTTGTGGTGAATGGTAAATACTCATAAGTCTCTGACTGAGTTGACAAAAGTGATGCGTGGTCTGTTAAGCCTGCATTGGAAATATAAATGTTGTTGTTCCAAGCAATAGCATTTATTAATTATTTGGATCATTTATTGTGAACTCGCCGGACTCTTCCATCATAGATGCTTCATTAAAAATCATAAAGCTTGGTAGGATGATACCTAAACTCATTTATAACAGCATTCACTGTAGGGGGGAGACCGAATAATCTAACATATAAACATTTTGCATCTGAAAGGGTAGTTGGATGTATTCCATGCTGAAGTGCATTCTCTTTAAAGTCTTTGTAATGAACATCCTTTTCACTCAAGCCGCGTAGATCTCTGAAGTGTGTGAAGTTGTCTATATTTATCATTATGCGTATTGCTCATTTGTTGTGTTGTGTTGACTTTCATGATGTTGCAGGTACAGAGATATGTCATAAGCAAACAAAGGTGTTCTCTTTAAGGTGCAAATATGTTGTGGACTCTTTGAAATATGTTGTGTTATTTGAGTATTAGAGAATATCTAGGACACATTTCATACCTCAAATGATATGGTCTTTTATTAGGGTGCATATATATTGAGATCTTGTTACCTTGATTAATTCTTTATTCCTAATGTGTTACTCTCTAGGAAATTTTTATGATTGTGTTTGAAAAGAAAAGGGGGCTTTCATTTTTAAAGATTTGATTATTGGAAAGAAGGGTCTTTTGCAAATAGTTTTGTTTAATATTTGTTTTAAAGTCTTTGGGAATCAAGATCTTTATTAAATGCTTTATCACTTGAAATCACTTATACTAAAATGTTTGAAAAATGAATTTAGTTAACTTAGTTTTCATATAATTTTCTTTTGTTTAATAGGTACAAAAACAAACGAAGGAAAAGAAAAGGTAAAATGAACAATGAAGGTACAATGTGAAAATGAAGGAAAGCAAGGAGAAGGATAGCAAAGGAAAATGAAAGGAGGAGGATATTTAAAAAAAACCAAAGTGTTTTTAAAGGCTTTAAGTGTTTGTTCAATGCTTCTTTATGAAATTGTTACCTTTTCACTCCTAGGACACTAATTTTTGTTTGGGTCTAAAAAGAACAATTTGATTTTTTCCATTTGCAAAAGGTTAAAATTCAAGCTTAGACACTTACTAGATTTCATTTTGGGCTAAAAATTGGACAAGCAATCTTCATATTTCATTTGGTGGTTAAAACGAATCAAACAATTGCTTTGGAAGGATAAAATGAATGTGTGTTTTCCTTGTTTTGTGGTTACTTACTTAAACTAAAGTCATTGAAAAGGAGGTATGCGCTTCTCTCGCGCTTCCAAGCGATCTTGAGAATCAAAAGGCCTTTTGGTGATTTTGGCGTAAGATAAAGTGATCATCTCCACACTTCTATTTGGGCTTAAAATTGAACAATATCTTGTGCGAGTGTGAGTAGGGGCATTTTCGCATATATTCTCTTTCTGTGTGCCGTCAAAGATTGATCGAGTTACGAATTTTGTCTTTGCTTGCTTTTGTTTATCCTAGAGGGCCTGCCTTGGGTAAAAAGTACTCACCCAAGGGAACAACTCAATCGATAACAATCTAAAGCCAAGAGTATTTCCAGTCGGGATATAAATGTGGGTATTGGTTAAACGCCAGTATCACACAGTTGGCTCTAGCAAGATGGATCCGAAAGAGGACTCTTGCCGTATGGGTCAATCTCCACGAACAGAAAGTCCTTACTAGAACCCATGTGCTAGAATTTTCCAAAATCCTTAATCTAATTGTTGGTACAAGAACGGTCGTTCTGAAGCTGCCCCACACTTTTATGATCTTCTAGTAGAGATGGAAAGCATGCCATGGGAGTTTCATGGGTGTTTATGCTTGGCTACCCCGATTGACGATAATGAGCCGTGAAGAGGAGCCAGTGGGGACAAGCATCTAACCATCCGCTAGAGATAGGCGTAGCTGGACTTGTCCAAGTGGGAATCCAACAAATATTGTCTTTCACATCCATAGGGTTTGTACTTGTTCTTGGTTTGAAAACACCATGCTTTATTCGAAAACATTTTGCAAACAAACATTCAACATGATTCTCAAAATTTCAAACCCTTTTGAAGACAAAATATCATTGACTCAATCCATATGTTACTGCTTTCCCTTGGGATTCGCGTTCGTAGAGGTTCCTAAGCATTGGATTATACCTCAATTTGTCTTCTTGAGTAAACAATAGGAAAACCCTTGCCTTAAGTTCATTGAATTTCCACATAAAATATCTTGTGGGGTTTAAAGAAATTAAGACATTGGAAATCTTAGTTTGAAACTTTAATCAAAGAGAGTGTTTTTGGTAAAATAAAGCCATTAAGCAAAGCTAAGAAAAATGAATTTTCATGTGTGATTGGAAACTCACAAAATCCCAAAGCAAAAAAATCATTGAAAATCCAAAAATGAAAGTTCAAATGAAATCAATCCTTGGTTACAAAGGTCTTTAGGAAGTATTTGCATGCTCTTCAATGCCTAGATCTAGGCAAACAAAGTGGTCTTTTTAAGTTCATCTAGGGATAAAAACATATCAAAACTTTTCATCCATCCTCCAAAACAATCCATCTCACAAGTCATCTTTTGGAAAATCCTGAAATCATCCTTGATACTAGGCTTTGTGGAAAAATAAAAAATCATCCAAAACATTGAGACCAAGTCCTTGAAAACATTTATCAAAACACCTTTGGCTAGGCATGTGTAGATGCATCCTTTTGCATATACTTAGTCAAAGTTATCAAAAATCATCTTGTCTAGCTTAGTGTATGTAGATGAATCCTTCTCCATATACTTAGTGAAACAATCATCTTGTTTGGGTAGGTGTGGGTAGATGCATCCTTCTCCTCACACATATCCAAATCATCATCCTTTGAACAAAACTATCCTTTAGATCATTATCAAACATCTTAGGGTCTTTTTGTTCAAAATCAAAATCAAAATCCAAATCAAGATCAAGGAAAAAACCTCAAAATCTCAAATCCAAAAAAATCAAAATCCAAAATCCTAAAATCCTAGTATTTCATTCAAGATTTATCATAAGCCAAAAACATCCATAACATCCTTAAACATCATCATCATATCATCATCACTTTTGATCCTAAAAAGCATCCTAAAAACTTTCACTTTGGGACATAAAATAGAGATTAATCCAAAGAATCAAGAGATTCATCTCCCATATTCTCGAGGATTGATCTTTGTTTTATGGTTCTAACTAGATCTCAATACAAGAAGAGTATGGAAGCCAACAAAGAAACACCCGCTTCAAGTGATCTTAGCCAAACCACTCCTGAAATGAATCCCATTGGGGATGGAAATCTCACAATTAGCCTTCCAACATCATCGCAAAACCCACAAGAGGAAACCCAAGGGGAGGATCTTACCTTTGGAATGTCTCATGAATAAATAGCTGAAATGCTCCAAAATCTGGACAACCATAGAATCATCAACATCATGATGAGACTTAACCCTTCGTTGTACATGCTTGAACTAGAAAAACAAGGGGCCAAGTTGCCTTCAGATTTTGACGTGAGCACTATAGTAGAGACATCTTTTCCACCAATCTCATCCACCATCCCCATTTCATCTACACCCCCATCTCAAAACGTCATGGAAAATATCCCGCAAATCACAACATCATTTTATCCAACTCAACCCAACGTTAACAAGGGAAACACATTCCTCAATGCACTTCAATCACATCCCCTTGTGAATAACCAAAACTTGGACGCAAACACCACAGTGGAACAAAACATCCTCCATAATCCATTACAAAAAAATGTTCCTCTCACTTTACATTATGACCCATCATCAACATCTTTTCACGGAACACCTCAAATCCCCCTCCTCACAAATTCACAAGAGGAGGGAGACATGTTCAGACCAGGGGGCATTTTCAACACCACAACACTCTCACAAGGATTCACCCCCCTTACATTTCCACCTCTCCCACCATCACCATTGTCATCTACACCACTAGTTGGTTTAGGGCTTCCACCTGTACCGAGTATCAATCAAAACAACATCCCAACCATCAATCAAAACTTATTGTTGACATCACAACAACAAATGACAAACACACAAGCAATGGCAGCATCATCAAACACCCCCACAACATTGCAAAGCATGGTCTCTCAAGGGCCAATTACATCAACGATGCCACTTACCACATCAACAACACTATCCACCAACCAAATAATCAACACAAAATTATCATCTACCACCATTCCAAATCCACCACCACCTCCACCACCACCAATGTTCACCACATCAAGCCAATTCGACGCAACATTACAAGCCACTTTTCAAAGAGGATACCAACAAGTGCAGAAACAAAAAGCCATGCAACAAGCTGCTCAAGCTGCACAAGCTTCCAAAGCTGCACAAGCCGCATTACAAGTGCAACAAGCACAACAAGCCCAAGCTTTATTGCAACAGCAACAACAACAAGCCGCCCAAGTTGCACAAGCATTACAAGCACAAAGGGTCGCTCAAGCACAACTTTTATTATAGCAACAAGCAGCACAAGCACAAGCTCAAGCACAACAAGTGCAAGCTCAAGCTCAACTTCTTACACAAGCAGCGCAAATGCAAGCATATCAACAAGCACTAAAGCAATACCAAGAGCAGCAAGAAGCAGCAAAATTGGCAGCCCAACAACAAGTGTTGTGGGAACAACAAGTAGAACAACAAGAGTTGTTAGAACAGCAACAAGCACAACAACAAGCACAACAACAAGCGTTGTTGGAACAACAACAAGTGCAACAACAAGCACAAATCCTAGCGCAACAATAACAAGAGCAACAATAAGCATTGTTCATCCAAAAGCAAGTAGAAGCCTACTTCGCCCGCCACAACATACTGATACCATTGAACAATGCACCAACCAACCCATCCACCCAAACCATGATTGCAACACCTCAAAACACATTCATCCCACCCCCTGATCCCCAAAATGATGTGACGACACAACTCAAGTTGCTGTCGGAACAAGTGTTGGACCTTCAATCGGGGCGGACAACCAAAACGCAAAGCAACTTGTGTCCCTATCCATTTGATAGGAGCCTAGACATGAAACCATTCCCTAAGGGATTTGAGATCCCTAAATTTGACAAATATCGAGGGACGGGAAACCCTGAAGATCACATCAGGGAATTCCAGGTTCATTGTATGGAGGTTGCATATGATGATACTTATCTGATGCGGCTATTCCCTAGGGGCTTGGCAGACAACACTATGGAATGGTTCTCTCACTTACCCTCAGGCATCAGAACATTCCAGGAAATTAGAGATGAATTCATTAGAAACTATGCATGTAACATTACAATGGATGTTAGTCTCGAAGAACTATACGCTCTGAAACAAGGAAATAATGAATCTTTCACTTCATTCCTTCAACGATGGCGATCCAAGGCCAATCGGAACAAATGGACCATGCCAGAAGAACAAAAAGTCTGCACAATCATAGCCAACCTTGAAAGTCGCCTATCATTCCATCTCAAAGTTTAGGGTATCACTACATATGAACAATTGATCTCCAAGGCGCTTAGCATCGAAAGAGCCCTTGCGACTCAACCCGCTGAATCAACGTCATATCATGAACTGCAAAAAAACTGTCCATCATCTAATTACAATGATAAACCTCATACATGGGCGAGAAACAAGAACATCACTCATGATGGCATCGTCGATGCCAAGGTGGTCATTAGTGGTCCACGTCAAAACACACCTACACAACAAATCCAAACACCACATCAAAACACTCATCACACAACACATCAACCCAACAATAATCCCACAATCAATAACCTCAATGACCAAAGAGGACCACCTAAATGCAAAACATACCCCAAATGAAAATACACTACTTTGGGGGAACCACTCTAGGACATCATGAAAAAGCTAATCGATGAAAAACTCATCAAAGCTCCTACATTTGAGAATTATCAAGAACCTGATGTCAAACCTCCTTGGTACAATGAAAATCAACTGTGTGAGTTCCACAAAATCAAAGGCCACACCCCAAACAATTGTATGAGACTCAAGAACATCATCCAAGATCTCATCGACAAAATAATTATAAATGTGGAAACACCTACCGCGAATCAGGATCTTAAAATCTACACGAATCCGATGCCGAATCATGGCAACAAAGGGAATAATAAGGATAAAGGAAAAGGTAGTGTAAATCACGTATACGAAATAGTTGTTTCCTCCCTAAATGGAGACTGCATGGTCATCACCATCAAGGGCGCTCATGCCAAAGACTATGGAGTCACCACAAGAGGCGGAAAAGTCACCATCGCAGGATCATCCCAACCCAATAAAGTCCCTACATCAAGAGCCATTCCATATAGCTACAATGTTGTAGACCAACTCAAAAGAATGCCAACACACATATCCATCATGGAGTTGTTAAAAATCTCATCAGTCCATAAAAAAGATCCTCGAGGAAGCATTAGCCTCATCTACCGTCCCTGCAGACCTTAATGCGGAACAACTCCAAGCTATGGTCAGAAACATCATAACACCTAATCTCCTTACATTTTCCGACCAAGATTTCCCCGCCCAACCATCTCACAACCACGCACTTCACTTGGAATTCATTGTAAACAAAAGAAAAATCAAAAGGGTCTTGGTGGATGGAGGTGCAGGTTTGAACATCTGTTCTCTTAGCCTCATCAAGCAGTTGAAAATATCAGAAGATTCCATCGACAAAGGCAATTTCATCACAATCAGAGCATATGATGACCAAGAAAGAGTGTCTCAGGGCACAATCAAACTCCCTATTCAAGTAGGGCCAACGCTCATGGAAACCACTTGTCAGGTCTTGGACCTTGACTTGCCATACAATATCCTCCTGAGATGCCCATGGATCCATGTGATGAAAGCCGTAGCATCAACTTTCCACCAATGTGTGAAATTCACACATAATGGACAAGAGGTTACCATCCATGGAGATCCCGAGCCATTCTCATATTGAAATAATCTTGAGGCTAAATATTACAAAATCCCCCAAGTGCCAAAGAATGATGAGGGCCCATCCACATCATACATTGACCCCGCCACCCTCACGTCCACTTCTGCGACAGAGACACCTCCCACTCCCGACATTCCCACCATCTCCGAAATCAAGCTCATCATCTAGGAGGATGGTTGTGGAAGCTATAGGCTCCCTAATAATGCTTTTGTGATAGGAGAGTTACCGCAATCTCCTAGATCACGAGGACGCCTGCGAGAAAATCAAGCTTCTACATCGCAAACAAATCCTAAGGATTATCCTGAATTCACAAGCTGGGGAGACCTTGGTCAAGAGGTTATTGAGACAGATCCATCCCACATGTTGTATTGAGATGAAAGACTGACACCTGAATTACCAATGGATGAGACAAGCAAAGGCTTACACATGATGCTTGCAATGGGCTATGACTGAAACTAGAGATTGGGACAAAATGACAACGGCCTCATAATACCTATTATGCCGGAGACGCGACCCATAACAAATCTTGGTCTTGGATGTACCCCTTCAAGGATAACCATATGTGGCTGAGGTCCTCTAGTTAGAGCAGTTAACGACTCTCCTCAGCCAGTGCTAGTACAAGTACACTCACCAATAGTCACATGTAGCAACACACATAACTTCATAACTGAGCCCTATATTAGTAGTGATGGTGAAGATATCATATCCAATCTCCCTAGGTTATTCGAAGATACCACTCTGTGTATGATTAGTACCCTCTCTTTCGAATCTGATAGTCAAAATCATGAGATCCGTTTAGTCTACCCCCAACTGATTGACTATGACCAACAAGGACCACCAGTTCTCGATACATTCAAAAATGATGAGGCACTCTCGGAATTCATGGGGTTGAGGGATAACATTCTAGATGGAGATCACAAGGCAGGATTCATAATGGAGTTGGACACACATGCTTATTATGGGGAAATGATTGAATCCTTCAGTCACAGAAGTGAAAAACTAAGAATCATATCCAAGTCCTTGAGTGAAAACCACACTGTGGAACTCTCTGACAAGAAAATAGTAAAAAGAAAGGATGTATCCAATGGTGAAAACCTCTTTGAAGCGCCCAAGGATGAAGGATTCAATCTTCCCTTAAGAGCTATTCATTAGGAGAAGTCAACAGTCTTGGCCGAAAAGTACAATCCTGTCAACCTAGGAATAGAGGAGACCCCGCATATCACATTCTATGTGGAATCACTATTATCAGAAGAGTAAGAACTCCTAGCAGCATTCTTAAAGGAAAGGAAAATAAACTTTGCATGGAGCTATGCTGATATGCCAGGTCTTGACCCAAAAATTGTAGTCCACCATTTGGTAGTATATCCAGATGCAAATCCTATCAAACAAAAGCTTCAAAAAATGCATCCTCAAATCGCTCTATTGGTCAAAATGGAACTCAAAAAGTTGTTAGATGCAAGATTTATCCGACCAATCGATTATCTAGAATGGGTGTCAAATTTGGTACCTGTGTCAAAACCTGACAGAGCCATCAGAATATGTACATATTTTAGAGATTTGAACAAAGCATGTCCCAAGGATGACTTTCCACTTCCCAATATCGATATGATAGTGGATATGACAGCAGGGCATGAGATGCTATCACTAATGGATGAATTTTCAGGATACAACCAGATTATGATAGCAAAAGAAGATCAACACAAGACAACTTTTACTTGTCCATGGGGGACCTATTGCTGGAACATGATGCCATTTAGCCTAAAGAATGCATGAGCAACCTATCAAAGGGCCATGACACTAATATTCCATGATATGATTCACAAAACAGTCAAAGACTATGTCGACGACATCCTAGCAAAGTCAAGAAAAAGACAAGATCATATAGCAACCTTAAGTGCTATCTTTGACAGATTGGAGGAATACAAAGTCAGACTAAATCCCAAGAAGTGCGTCTTCGGCGTACAATCAGGTAAACTGCTAGGATACATAGTCTCCATGAGGGGTATTGAGGTGGATCCTGCAAAAGTGAAAGCAATCCTCAAGATGGAAGCACCAAGGAATTTAAAACAACTGAGAGGTCTCCAAGGAAGGCTCCAATCCATTAGAAGGTTCATAGTACAACTGGAAGATAAGCAGAACCCATACTCTCACCTACTCCACAAGGGAGTAGCGTACAAATGGGATACCAAGTGCGAACAGGCATTCAACAAAATAAAGGAATATCTACTAACACCACCAATCTTAATGTCGTCTATCCCAAAGAATCCATTGATCTTATATGTGTCAGCAACAACAACAACCCTTGGAGCTCTCCTAGCCCAGCATGATGAAAACAAAACAGAGAGGGCTATCTACTATATCAGTAGTACAATGGCTGGCCATGAGCTAAATTACTCATTCATTGAGAAAGCTTGCCTCACAGTAGTGTTTGCATCCCAAAAATTCAGACACTACATGTTGGCACACAAGATAAAGCTCATTGCGAAAATTGATCCCCTCAAGTATCTCTTATCCAAGGCAATGCTCACAAGTAAAATGGAAAAATGGGTGATGATATTGTCAGAGTATGACATCAAGTATGTGGAAAGAAAAGCCATTAAAGGTCAAGTTATTGCAGATCAACTAACAGAAGCACCCATATATTATGAGAATTCTCTTGTATCTGAATTTCCAGACGAATCCATCTTTAACCTCAATGTAGCTGGTCACTGGAAATTATACTTTGACGGCTCATATACGCATCACCGATCAGGAGCTAGTATCTTCTTCATCACCCCACAAGGGGACTGCATACCACGGTCATACAAACTAGCATTCCCTTACACGAACAACATAGTAGAATACGAGGCTTTGACTATAGGTCTCAGGATAGTAGTGCAATGGAATATCATAGCCCTCAAAGTCTACGGAGACTCTTAGTTGATCATAAATCAAGTCAATGATGAATATCAGACTAAGGATGACAAGCTCACTCCATACAAGAAATTGGTGGAGACTCTCAAGGAATCCTTCATTGACATAACATTTGAGCAGATTCCAAGAACCAACAACAGAGCAACTGACACCATGGCTACAATTGGGTCTCTATTAGACATCCCTCATAATGTACTGAAATATGAATTTCTGATCGAGCAACTTCTCATTCCCACATTTGAGGTACCAGAATCAGAATATGTGTGTGAAATCATTGGTCCTGGCGATCCTTGGTATCATGACATATATACATATCTTCAAATAGGAGTCATACCCGCTGACCTACCATCGAGCCTAAAATGAACTTTCATCAAAAAAAGCATCTAGATTCATCATCCTAGGTGATACCTTACACTGTAGAAGCATAGAATGTACCTTGTTACGTTGTCTAAATGCTGAGGAGGCATTAACCGCTCTAATCGAGGTTCATAACGGTATCTATGGTTCACACTCGAGTGGGATGACCATCACCAAGAAACTACTGAGGATGGGGTATTATTGGCCCACAATGGAAAGAGAAGTGCATGATCATGCTAAGAGGTGTTTACAATGTTAGGAGCATGGGGACCTCATCCATGCTCCAGCTCAAGAGATCCATCTGATCATCACACCATGGCCCTTCTCGTAGTGGGGACTCGATCTCATTGGGAAAATATCACCCACCTCATCCAATGGCCACAAATTCATTATAACTGCAACTAAGTACTTCACAAGGTGGGTGGAAGCCATACCCATGACATATATCACTGGGAAGCAAATCTCAAAGTTCATCCTAAACTATCTCATCTGTCGTTATAGTGTTCCACAAGCCATTATCTCAGATAATGGGACGCCATTCAAGAACCAAGAGGTTCACGACTTGTGTGAGAAATTCAAAATCCAGCATCGCTTCTCCACCCCGTACTATCCCCATGGCAATGGCCAAGTAGAAGCCACGAACAAAACCATCCTCAAAATCCTTAAGAAAATAGTCAATGACGTAGGTCGTGACTGGCATCTGTAGCTTAATCCCGCCCTTTGGGCTTATCGAACTAGCATCTACACACCCACTGGCTCCACCTCATTCTCCTTGGTCTATGGATCAGAAGCCGTACTCCCAATTGAGATCGAGCTCCCATCCCTCAGAATATCATTGCAAAATCTCATCACTGACAAGGACTACCAGGTGTCAAGATTAAATGAGCTGGAGCTACTGGATGAGAGATGCATAGATGTTTTGAATCATTTGCAAGTCTATCAAAATAGACTCAAACGAAGCTACAACAAGAAGATCAGAAGCAAGACTTTCCAAGTCAGAGAATTGGTCTTAAAAGAAAATCAAAAGAATGTCCCAAATCCCAACAGCAAAGGCAAGTTCGAACCCAATTGGTTAGGGCCTTTTATCATCACAGCAAGCTATAAATCATGGGAATATTAGCTATCAACACCCAAAGGGGAACCTCTATAGGAGCCCATGAATAGCTCCCATCTCAAAAAGTTTTATGTCTAATTCTTCCAGGTATAAAACCAAAAATCCAAAAAAAAAAAAAATTAGAAAAAGTCCTGAAAAAATGGTTACTTCGGCGAAAACTTGGCAAACAAGCATCTTGGTAACAACAAAAAAAATAAAAAAAGTAGAAAAAATCCAAAAATTAGAAAAAGGATCAAAAATAGTAAAGGAAAAAAATTGTCCTCTAGTGAAAACCACTTCGGTGGCACTTTGGGAAAGTACCTCGGTGAAAACCTAGCAAACAGGCACCTTGTGTAAATAAGCACTTTCCATCCACCAGGACCTTTACGGCTCGATCTACATCATCCATCCATTTCGTTTCCATCATCCATTGCATTCAAATCTCCATACATTACTCATCCACTCGCATCCGCACCATAGCTTGGTCCTGTGTTCGTATCATGATCCCTCCTAGTACTACTCGACCCATTCTCAAGGTCAGTTTGTCCTACCTTTATGAGAGTAGTCTATTACATCACACTGGGGGCACGTTCTCATTGGATCGGATTTGTGTATGGTCTCAAAGTCCTCAAATCATCAGAAAATTAAAAAATCCAAAAACATCAGAAAATTAGAAAATCCAAAAACATCAGAAAATCAGAAAAGCCAAAAACATCAAAACATCAAAAAAGCCAAAAACATCAAAAAATCAAAAAAATCAAAAAACATTCAAAACATATCAAAATCCAAAAGAGGTCAAAAAGTCATTCAAAACTAAAAACAAGGTCGTTTGTCGAACTACGCATCTCCGAAGCTTGAACGTAGGGCAAGGTTGATCTTGATCATCCCTTGAGACATTTAGGTCAGTCCTATAGGAGTATGTCATAATAAGCTGACATCTCATCATGTATATCAAGCCATCTCAGCCAAGTCAAGTCATAGTCAAACTACTGGTCTCCCCATAGGCAAGGCTAACTCGCTGGATCACTTCCGAGGCCCCTAGGATGGGTCTTTAGGTTAGTCTCTTTGGTCAAAATCTTCGTAAAATCCCAAAAACATTAAAATTTAAAAATCAAAACATTTGAAAACCTGAAAAATATCAAAAACAGCCTCAAAACATTGCAAAACATCAAAACATCCAAATATTTGAAAAAATCCATCCGCTCATCTCGCTTGCACCCGCAATAAACACCATTCATAATAAACGATTGTCATCCTCAACCTTGGTGAAACAGTAGAAACAAGTCTAAGTGTTAAAAGTAACTCTAAAAAGCATCAAGCCCTCAAGTCTAAGTCAAGACGTAAAACAAGTTGGTCAAGTCTTTGTGTCGATAGTCCATCATCCAAAATAGTCTCATATCAATCACCCATAACATCATGTCCTAGGATGAATCCTTCCTTCAATGGGAATTATTTATCAGAAAGAACACTTTGGATAAATGAAATGATGTGCCGCCATCCACTAACATGTCCTAGGATGTATCCTTCCTACAATGGGCATTATCTTTTGGCAATAGTTTTGTTCTTATCCTTAAAAACACATTCCCTTTTGGTTAGCGGTATTGAAGAACATCAACTTGTTTGTGTGTTTTATCTTTTTCTTTTGACTTATCTTATTGCACTCAGTCCAAGGACCTCTCGACATATCCGAATGAAGGATTTAGAGAGATAGGAATGGGGCAATGATCATTATTGTTTTGTCTGCTGTGCTTGTTGGACGTTCTTGTAAAATAACTTGGCGAATACTTTCTTTGTTAGATATGTATAGAGGATTTTTTGGATGGCTTGTTGACTATTGCATTGATTGGTTATACCTTTCCGTGTTTTGGTCTGAGGTGTTTAAAACTTCTAAAGTGCATCCTAGCAAGGTTTTCGTATGTCAGGTGTGAACAAGAATACTCCTATCTATTTGTTGAGTCAAAGTCCATCATACTAAGTACAATGCCATTCTGGTCTTTTATACCTTGATGCATCGTGCTTAGGCATGTTATCAAACATAAAGTAAGTGACCCTTTTAAAATCCCAATCCTTGATAAGCAAATCATCCATCTATCATCATCTCTCATAATGTTGGCTTGTTGGATCCTCTTGTCATCATCTAATTTCTTTGTTTTCCACACTAACATCACATCATGAATAGTTAATCATCATCGCCAATTCATCCATCATGCATCCATCATGCATCCATCGTGCATTCATATAATCATCATAATATAGATCTGTTAATCTAAGCATCTCATAAATCATCCATTGCATAATCACAGCATATCACATCACCCATCTCATCCATCTCGCATCATATAATCATTTAAGTTGTTTAGGATAATATAGATTTGTTATTCTAAGCATCTTAAAATCATCTCATTTGCATCGTCATCCATAACCACCCATTTTGAACCTCTTTATTGCAAGATCGACCCTCAAATCGAATCTTTTTGCTTGATCTCTTGAGGGGGCAATGTACCAGTGTACTTTCCACTGGGGCATCCGAAAAATCAGATTTTTTTTGAATTTTGATCGTGGCAAGTTATTCTTTGAACCAACACAACAAGTACATTGCTTCAAAGAGGGGAAAAATGTAGACACGCAAAATTAGCATTATGCATAGTCATCCGCTCATTGAATAAATCAAACGCAACAAATCCATTCACTAGGAAAGTCAGGTCTAAATAAATCAAAGGCTCGCATCATCCTTTAATTAAATAAATCAATACTTTATTTAATTAAATCTCAAAGGTCATTTCCATCCTTTTCTGATTTAAATAAATCAAATATTTAAGTCCTAAAAGTCAAAATCATCTAAGCACCATTAAGCTAACCTAATCATCATTAATTTAATCTAACCATGATTAAATGCTAATCTTACCCACTTGCATTCTCTAGATTTGGCCACTTGCACAAATCAATCAATTTATTGATTTATTAAAACTCTCATTTTCACTCAACATGGCCCTCAAATTTGAAAATCATGATAAGTTGATTTGTCCCTCCAACATAGCATTTATTGCTCTTTTTCTTGTCCCCCTCTCAAAATTTATTGCAAAATTTGAATTCAAATTTTCCCTCTCATGAGCACTCTTCCCAAATCTTGCACAACCATTGGCTTATCATCATTTGACAAATGGCCTCTCCTCATTGGTGGATCTTTATTCCCACATTCACCATCTTGGCTAATCTCTCATCAAGAAAATCTATAAAAGAAGGCCTTCATCCTCATTCATGGATCCACAACTTTTATGCAAGGTTACTCTCTTAATTTGAGAACTCATCTTGCTCATCATCTCCATTTGCATTTCATCATTTTGGCTTCTTAGCAAGGGTTGGGAAAGGGTCACTAGCACATGTGACACCAATCCAATATGGAATAGGTGATTATCTTGCTTTTGAAATGTCTTCTTAATGTTGTTTTTGTTACTTGTGGCATTTCTTTAGCATAGATATTTTATTTCATAGAGGTATTTGCAGATTTGTATGTTTTAGACTAACCCTTCTAATAAGTATTTGAAGTTGGTCTTACATGCAGATTTAGGGTACTTCAGAAATGACTTGTCCCTTGATAGCTTTCCTCTCTACGTACTAGATGTCATACTCACTAAGTATCATTACCCATTTGGCTAGTCACCCTGCTAATGCTGCTTTGCTTATAATATATATTAAAGGATCTATCTTGGCAACCAGCATTGTTTGATGGGTTAGCATGTAGTGCCTTAGTTTTTTAGTAGTAAGTACTACTACAAGACAAGCATGTTCAATGGTACTATAATTAATCTCATAACCTACCAAAGTGTGACTGATATAGTATACTACCCTTTCATGACCTTCATTGTCATTCTGTGCAAGAAATGCTCCTAGTGATGAATGGGTTGTTGAAATATAGAGAATCAGTGGTCGTCCCTCAATAGGTGGCATTAAGACTGGTGGTGTTAGTAGATAATCCTTAATCAGTTGAAAAGCTTCCTGGCATTTACTTGTCCATACAAAGGGTATTTCTTTTCTAAGTAAATGTTGAAAGGGATGTTTCTTATCTGCTAATTGCAATATGAATCTTTTGATGGATTGCAGTTTCCCTTGTAATATCCTTAGCTGACTGAGATTAGTTGGCATATGCATGTCTATGATTTATTTTACCTTGGCTAGATCCACTTCAATGCCTCATCTATAAATAATATATCCCAAAAGCTTTCTTGATTTCACTCCAAACACACATTTCTTCAGATTTAGTCTCACTTTATACTCTTCTAGACTTTGAATATCTTGTCTAAGACCTATAAATGATTAGCCCTTGTCAACGATTTAGCAATAATATCATCGACATAATCCTCCATAAGAGTGTGTATAAGGTTGTGAAAAATAGTGGTCATAGCATGTTGATATGTTGCTCCAACGTTTTTGAGTCCAAAGGGAATTAATTTCTAGCAATAAGTTCCTAAAGGACTTTTGAAAGTTGTTTTAGGTTCGAATTTAGTTGCAATTCTGATATGATTATACCCTGAAAATCCACCATAAGGGATAACATCTCATACCCTACTGTCAAGTCAATAATCATGTCAATGTTTGGCAAAGGAAAATGGTCTTTAGGGCATGCTTTATTTATATCTTTGAAATATGTGCAGATACAGATGCCCCCTATTGGTTTTGTGACTAATACTAGATTAGAAATCCAATCTGCATAGTCAATTGATCTAATGAAGCCAACGTCCAACAATTTCTTGAGTTTAGCCTTGACGAGTAAAGCAATTTGTGGGTGCATTTTCCTCAATCTATGTTTCACTAGTTTTACACCTAGTTGCAAAGGAAAATGATGTAGTACAAGTTCAAGATCCAGCCTAGGTATGTTAGCATATGACCATGCAAAATTGATTTGTCTTTGTGCAAAGAAGTTGTGAAATTTTGGTTGCTTTGCTTCCGTCAATGATGCTACAAAATATACAAGTTAGGGATTCTCTTCTGTGCCTATGTTGATTTCCACTATTTCTTCAACCAGCATGGGTGACTTTTCCTGAGTAATGGGGAGAATGTTCAAACCTCCATCCTTAGGTGTCTCAGAGAAGTTTTCGCCTTAGGATGCATCCTTATTTTTTGCTTTTTCATTGTCTAAAGATGCATTTTGGTTTTCACCTAGAGACTCATCATTTTTATTTGTCATTTTTTTTCTTATTTTTGTGACTAGGGGGTAGAATAGATTCCCCAAAATATGCCTTGTTGTCCAAGTCAATGGTAAATACAGCCTTGTGATTACCACTATGTATGCCTTCTTGTAATCCTAGGAACTCAACAATTGCTTCGTCGTTCTAAAAAATGTCTAAGGCGGGTGTTTCTTGTTGGTCCCAATCAATGAGCTGGGGATAGACTAAGGGCATGCCATCATTGGAGTTTTCAAAGTTCAAAGGGGTCATGGAAAAAGCTGAGTTATTCATATAGTCACAAAAGTTTCTTACCAAGTCCTCTTTGCTCTTTTGCTTGGATCTAGGTGGATTTTAAGGTGGGCCTAATGCCAAGGTGTGGTTATCTGAAGTGGGTTTGTCAGGTTCCCAACAAGCAGGATCAAGAGATTCCCAATAATAATGTTTAAACCATTCCTCTTTTTTCAAAGTCTTGGGTGGATAGGAATTCAATGGATTCAGTGAAGATTTCAACATTAAGTCAAGTTCTCCAAATAGATTATCAAGGTCCATGGCAGAGGTGGAGGATAGGGAATCCCACTCATATTCATTTGAGTTGGGAGAATCATAGTAGGGTTGGTTAGATGGTTCGTCAGATGTCTCAATATTTTTAGAAGCACTTACTTCCTCGAGTAAAGGTGATGTGGTATGAGGAATTCCAATTTGAATTGGTTGAAACCCAAGCCCTAAGCCTTTAGGCCATTTAGAAACAATGATTGGTTCCATCCTCCCATCTTGATGTAAGCCTAAGCCGCTATGTCCATTATATCCTTTGCTTTGCATGATGGTGAAACCTTTCCCATATTGAGCTATAGGAATGTGAGCAAGTGAAGGAGGTTCTTCATTGTCTTCTCTATATAACCAAGAGGTCACATCATCTTCATTTATGGATTCTTTGCTTAATTCTCCCCATTTTGTAAAGGTTGTTGTGGGAGGGATGTGTATAGTGACCAGTGACTATCTCCTATTTGCTGTAAGTAAACCATATGATTTAGGAGGAACTAGGTGACTAACACAATAAGATGTCTTCATGTGATATTCCCCACAACCCTTGTATTAGATCTCGACCTTAGGAGTGGAGGGTAGTGATAGTGAAATGGATGTTTTGGTAAGAATGGATGGATCAAGATAGTGGGATGAATTGGATCCAAGGCTTGGAATTTTGTCTCCATTACCGCAGGACCAATTCTAATAGGAAGTGTTACAAACCCCTTTGATTTGCATTATTCATCATTAAAGCCTTTATGACAATGCTTTTGGTTGTGTCCACACATGCTTCTGAGAAGCCTAATGCCTTAACCAATTTTAAAGTGCAAAGATTTAACCCTGCTCCTCCATCTAGCAGGACTTGTCTAACTTTGGTTTTGTGAACAAGGACTTCTAGGTGTAACAGGTCATTATGATTCATCTTTTTAGTTGCATAGTCTTGTTCGGAGAATGTGGCATGATGATTATTAGCTAGGTAACCTACCATTTCTTGGAAACAATTGACATCGAGATCATTAAGGACAATGGTGCTTAGTAAAGCCTTGTCTAAAATGGATCGATGTTCAGGGGAGGTATGTAGCAGTTCCAAGATAGAGATCTGGGCTAGGGTCTTCCCCAAATGATCAAGTAAGTTATACTGCAACTTGGAGGTGTATGGTACCTGGTGTGATGGAGGACCTTGGATGGTGATCTTGGTTTGGCGAGTGTTAACATCACACTTGGGAGTCTTGTTTATGGTAATGGTATTAACATGATCATCGACAACTTGGATATGATTTATTATGGGGCCACTATAATCATGCTTGACACTAGCATAGTTGGTGGAAGTATTGGTATTGTTACCAGAGCTGGGGGCTTTTCCTTTCCCATGATCATGTAGTAGATCAGAAAAGACCTTGTGATTAGTGTTTGGAGATGTCAATTTCTATCCACTAACTTGAATAGTTTTGTCCTCAACATAATCCTATATGATGTTTTTAATTTGTCAAAAATTTTGTAGGCTATGTCCTTTAGTCTGATGGAAGTCACAAAAGGAGTTGTCATCCAACCAAAATGGTTTAAATTTCCTTGGATCGTATTGTATTGGATCTTGATGCTATATGAGATTGTGTTGCAATAGTTGTTTGAAGATTGAATCGATGGGGTCCCTGAGGGGAGTGAACTCACATTTTGGAAATCTTCTATGTTATTGTGGCCATTGGGTGTTTTGGGTAGTGTTGGGGGTTTGGTTGATGGCGTTAAGTGTGTTGGTAGAGGGGTTATTTCCTCTAAGTGTGATGATCAGTCTTGCTTGTAAAGTTTTAGCATCAACTACCCCATCGTTGGTAACGTTTTTGTTCTGATACCAAAACTTGTTTCTGTCATAGGGGGTGTTTTGCATATTTGGATTTATGTTGGGTGTCTTAAGTTATCCTTTGTCAGTGAGAGATTTTTCTAGTATGAGCCCCTTTTCCACTAGTTCTGTAAAGGATGTGCAACAATGTACCCTCAAGTCACTTCTCAATTTTGGGTTGACGTTTTCTTGAAAGATAGTGACCTTTTGTTTCTTAGGTATCTGATAGGACATCGAATGGCTATAGTTCTCCATCTCTAGAAGAAAGCAATAAAATTTTCTCCTTTGTCTTGTGTAGTTTGACACAAGGTTGCTATGTTAATCTCATGGTCAATGTTAAAGCAAAAGTGTTCAACAAATTTGTGAGCTAGTTCAGCCCATGATTTTATGCCATAGTCAAGACCTGAAAACCACTCTATTGCAATTCCAATAGGACTTCTTGGAAAGAGTCTCATAAGATAGGTGGCGTCATAGGAAACATCTATGCAAATCATGGAAAATTACCTTATGTGTTCGACTAGATTTCACTTTCCATTGTACTTGGGCAAGTTTGGTATAACATACCCATGACAGAAAGGTGTCATGTACAATGATTTCTCAAAGGGAAATGGGCATAAATCTTTTGTTGAAAAGGTTTTCTTGTTAGACACTACCATGTTATCCATTTGTGTTCGAAGTGCATGCATTTGTGTTTGTAGGATGCCAACTTGAGTTAATGATGTGTTGGTTGGATTGTTTGGATCTATGTACATGTTTTGGAATCCAATGTTTTGTGGTGGGTTTTGGTTAAGTATTGGTATGTAAAGTGGATTTTGATTTGGAATGTTAGTGAATGGGTTTTGATTCGTAATATGTGAAAATGGATTTTGATTTTGGGTTTGTGAAAATGAATATTGATTCAAAATCTATGAGAAAGGGTTTTGATTTGGAATTTGTTAAGCGATAGGTCAATTTCCATATTGAAAGGAGGGTATGCCTCTTGTCTGTGAGACCCCAATCTGTGGTATAGTACTAGCGACATTGACACTGGGTACAACTACTATTTATGGAATAGTGCTAGTGACATTGACACTTGTTATAGGAGCTGATGTTCTATATTTTTTGTTCCCAACAAGAGGACCAAAGGGATTGGACAATGACGCCCCTATGGTGAAATTTAGCCCCTGTGTTGAGGTAGGTGTACCAAATGGAGATGTGTGTATCATTGAGGCACTCTATGTTGGTCCTCCATATGGTATAACAATAGTCACTTGAGGTATAGTAGCACTAGTGGTAGTGGTGTTTGTTCCCTGAGTAGATGCAGTTTGTAGGGTAAGAATATCAAAACTAGGAGGTAACTTGGCAACTTCTACTAGCAATTTGGCTAAAGATCATTGAGGATCATTTGATAGATAGTCATCTACAAAGGAAGAAAACTCAGGGTCTTGTGCAACAACATCTATGTCTTCCACTACAATGCATCCTTGTGTGTCTCTAGTAAAAAAAATGTTTAACAAAGTCTTGTGAGGTCTCGATGAAGATGTCCCTGAAAAGGGGTTTGAGAATGGATTGATGAATTCACTTGGATCGGCCATATTTTCTCTTTCTTTCCTTTTCGATCTTGTTTCAACCATGTAATGTAAGCTCAAAGTGCAAGTGATGCAAAAGCTAAGTCTATGGATAGTATGAATCTAATCTATGTTTTTGGGATTTTCTGAATATAAAGGATGAATGTATGCAACTATTTTTTTTTGGTATTTTCTTTGAAAATAAGGTATGTCTAAGATGATACTATCCTAGGATGATAGTGTATAAATATGCAAAATTCTAAGTTGACCAATTTGGAAGATTCTAAAAGAGGTTATCTATCAGCTAAAGCTTAACCCAGGTTTCAATTTAGTTTTGACAAGGAAACTTCGTCAGACTAGGACCAAAAGATAAGGTGAGCTCCCAAACTAGACTGATGAGCTAGAAGGACTCATGCGTAGGAAAAAAGATATGATGACTAGGTTCAATGAAAACGTTTGTTGAATCAAGGGTTTATCCAAAGCGTGAAAGGTTCTTATCTTTAAATATGCAAATGATGATCTCTCTAAAGGAAATAAAGACTCCTAGGATGAAAGTAAGATCTACAACTAGGGTACCTATTGCTATGACTAAATGATTCCTAAATGATGTAATCATGAAATTTTTGAGAAAAATTTCTAGTTTTTTTCCAAGAATCAGTGTAAAAGGATAAGTCAGATACTAGTTTGACTATTTGTTTTCAGTCTGTGATAGTGAATTCTGGTTTTTTGATACTCAAGCAGATGCATTACAAAATTTAATAGTTGTAGTCTACTGGTAAATTCAGTCTCAGGTATCAGACACATGCAATTTTATTTGAAGTAGATA
>VDFB02072785.1:70793-119011 GCA_007258455.2 Sequoia sempervirens
TTGTGATCTCCATCTAGAATGTTATCCCTCAACCCCATGAATTCTGAGAGTGCCTCATCATTTTTGAATGTATCAAGAACTGGTGGTCCTTGTTGGTCATAGTCAATCAGCTGGGGGTAGACTAAATGGATCTCATGATTTTGACTATCAGATTCAAAGGAGAGGGTACTAATCATACACAGAGTGGTATCTTCGAATAACCTAGGGAGATTGGATATGATATCTTCACCATCACTACTAATATAGGGCTTAGTTATGAAGTTATGTGTGTTGCTACATGTGACTATTGGTGAGTGTACTTGTACTAGCACTGGCTGAGGAGAGTCGTTAACTGCTCTAACTAGAGGACCTCAGCCACGTATGGTTATCCTCGAAGGGGTACATCCAAGACCAAGATTTGTTATGGGTCGCGTCTCCGGCATAATAGGTATTATGAGGCCGTTGTCATTTTGTCCCAATCTCTGGTTTCAATCATAGCCCATTGCAAGCATCATGTGTAAGCCTTTGCTTGTCTCATCCATTGGTAATTCAGGTGTCAATCTTTCATCTCGATACAACATGTGGGATGGATCTGTCTCAATAACCTCTTGACCAAGGTCTCCCCAGCTTGTGAATTCAGGATAATCCTCAGGATTTGTTTGCGATGTAGAAGCTTGATTTTCTCGCAGGTGTCCTCGTGATCTAGGAGATTGCGGTAACTCTCCTATCACAAAAGCATTATTAGGGATCCTATAGCTTCCAAAACCATCCTCCTAGATGATGAGCTTGATTTCAGAGATGGTGGGAGTGGCGGGAGTGGGAGGTGTCTCTGTCGCAGAAGTGGACGTGAGGGTGGCGGGGTCAATGTATGATGTGGATGGGCCCTCATCATTCTTTGGCACTTGGGGGATTTTGTAATATTTAGCCTCAAGATTATTTCAATATGAGAATGGCTCGGGATCTCCATGGATGGTAACCTCTTGTCCATTATGTGTGAATTTCACACATTGGTGGAAAGTTGATGCTACGGCTTTCATCACATGGATCCATGGGCATCTCAGGAGGATATTGTATGGCAAGTCAAGGTCCAAGACCTGACAAGTGGTTTCCATGAGCGTTGGCCCTACTTGAATAGGGAGTTTGATTGTGCCCTGAGACACTCTTTCTTGGTCATCATATGCTCTGATTGTGATGAAATTGCCTTTGTCGATGGAATCTTCTGATATTTTCAACTGCTTGATGAGGCTAAGAGAACAGATGTTCAAACCTGCACCTCCATCCACCAAGACCCTTTTGATTTTTCTTTTGTTTACAATGAATTCCAAGTGAAGTGCGTGGTTGTGAGATGGTTGGGCGGGGAAATCTTGGTCGGAAAATGTAAGGAGATTAGGTGTTATGATGTTTCTGACCATAGCTTGGAGTTGTTCCGCATTAAGGTCTGCAGGGACGGTAGATGAGGCTAATGCTTCCTCGAGGATCTTTTTTATGGACTGATGAGATTTTTAACAACTCCATGATGGATATGTGTGTTGGCATTCTTTTGAGTTGGTCTACAACATTGTAGCTATATGGAATGGCTCTTGATGTAGGGACTTTATTGGGTTGGGATGATCCTGCGATGGTGACTTTTCCGCCTCTTGTGGTGACTCCATAGTCTTTGGCATGAGCGCCCTTGATGGTGATGACCATGCAGTCTCCATTTAGGGAGGAAACAACTATTTCGTATACGTGATTTACACTACCTTTTCCTTTATCCTTATTATTCCCTTTGTTGCCATGATTCGGCATCGGATTCGTGTAGATTTTAAGATCCTGATTCGCGGTAGGTGTTTCCACATTTATAATTATTTTGTCGATGAGATCTTGGATGATGTTCTTGAGTCTCATACAATTGTTTGGGGTGTGGCCTTTGATTTTGTGGAACTCACACAGTTGATTTTCATTGTACCAAGGAGGTTTGACATCAGGTTCTTGATAATTCTCAAATGTAGGAGCTTTGATGAGTTTTTCATCGATTAGCTTTTTCATGATGTCCTAGAGTGGTTCCCCCAAAGTAGTGTATTTTCATTTGGGGTATGTTTTGCATTTAGGTGGTCCTCTTTGGTCATTGAGGTTATTGATTGTGGGATTATTGTTGGGTTGATGTGTTGTGTGATGAGTGTTTTGATGTGGTGTTTGGATTTGTTGTGTAGGTGTGTTTTGACGTGGACCACTAATGACCACCTTGGCATCGACGATGCCATCATGAGTGATGTTCTTGTTTCTCGCCCATGTATGAGGTTTATCATTGTAATTAGATGATGGACAGTTTTTTTGCAGTTCATGATATGACGTTGATTCAGCGGGTTGAGTCGCAAGGGCTCTTTCGATGCTAAGCGCCTTGGAGATCAATTGTTCATATGTAGTGATACCCTAAACTTTGAGATGGAATGATAGGCGACTTTCAAGGTTGGCTATGATTGTGCAGACTTTTTGTTCTTCTGGCATGGTCCATTTGTTCCGATTGGCCTTGGATCGCCATCGTTGAAGGAATGAAGTGAAAGATTCATTATTTCCTTGTTTCAGAGCGTATAGTTCTTCGAGACTAACATCCATTGTAATGTTACATGCATAGTTTCTAATGAATTCATCTCTAATTTCCTGGAATGTTCTGATGCCTGAGGGTAAGTGAGAGAACCATTCCATAGTGTTGTCTGCCAAGCCCCTAGGGAATAGCCGCATCAGATAAGTATCATCATATGCAACCTCCATACAATGAACCTGGAATTCCCTGATGTGATCTTCAGGGTTTCCCGTCCCTCGATATTTGTCAAATTTAGGGATCTCAAATCCATAGGAATAGTTTCATGTCTAAGAGCTCCTATCAAATGGATAGGGACACAAGGATTGCTTTGCGTTTTAGTTATCCGCCCGATTGAGAGGTCAACGCATTAAAATGACAACTTAGGTTGGTAATCGTCACATCATTTTGGGGATCATGGGGTGGGTTGAATGTGTTTTGAGGTGTTGCAATTGTGGTTTTGATGGATGGGTTGGTTGGTGCATTGTTCAATGGTATCGGTATGTTGTGGTGGGAGAAGTAGGCTTTTACTTGCTTTTGGATGAACAATGCTTGTTGTTACTCTTGTTGTTGTTGCATTAGGATTTGTGCTTGTTGTTGCACTTGCTATTGTTCCAACAATGCTTGTTGTTGTGCTTGCTGCTACTCTTGTTGTTGTTCTAACAATGCTTGTTGTTCTACTTGTTGTTCCCACAACACTTGTTGTTAAGGTGCAATTTTCTGCTTCTTGCTGCTCTTAGTATTGCTTTAGTGCTTGTTGATATGCTTGCATTTGCGCTGCTTAATGTAAAGTTGAACAGGCACTTGTTGTGCTTGAAGCATTAACTGCGCTATGATGCTGTAATAAAGTTATTATGGCGACCCTTTGTGCTTGTAATGCTTGTGTGGCTTAGGCTTGTTATTTGTTACTGTTATAATAAAGCTTAGGCTTCTTGTGCTTGTTCGCGCTTATGTCGCGGCTTATTACAGCTTTTAGCGGCAATGCGAAAGCGAAGCGGCTGTTACATAGCTTTTGTTTCTACACTTGTTAGTATCCTCTTTGAAAAGTGAAAGCATAATATTCGTCCAGTGTAGTTTGATGTAGGTGAACATTGGTGAGGTGAGTGGAAATTGGTGGTAGTTGGAATGGTGGTAGATAATTTTGTGGTGATTATTTGGATTTAGTGGATAGTGTTATTGATATGGTAGAGTAGCATAGGTTGTTAGCAATTGGCCCTTGAGACCATGCTTTGCAATGTTGTGGGGTGTTTGATGATCTTTGCCATTGCTTGTGTTTGTCATTTGTTGTTGTGATGTCAGCAATAAGTTTTTGATTGATGGTTGGGATATTTGTTTTTGATTGATGCACCGATGCAGTTGGAAGCCTAAACCAACTAGTGGTGTAGATGACAATGGTGATGGTGGGAGAGGTGGAAATGTAAGGGGGGTGAATCCTTGTGAGAGTGTTGTGGTGTTGAAAATGCCCCCTGGTCTGAACATGTCTCCCTCCTCTTGTGAATTTGTGAGGGGGATTTGAGGTGCTCCATGAAAAGATGTTGATGATGGGTCATAATGTAAAGTGAGAGGAACATTTTTTTGTAATGGATTATGGAGGATGTTTTGTTCCACTATGGTGTTTGCATCCAAGTTTTGGTTATTCACAAGGGGATGTGATTGAAGTGCATTGAGGAATGTGTTTCCCTTGTTAACGTTGGGTTGAGTTGGAGAAAATGATGTTGTGATTTGCGGGATATTTTCCATGACGTTTTGAGATGGGGGTGTAGATGAAATGGGGATGGTGGATGAGATTGGTGGAAAATATGTCTCTACTATAGTGCTCACATCAAATTTTGAAGGCAACTTGGCCCCTTGTTTTTCTAGTTCAAGCATGTACAACGAAGGGTTAAGTCTCATCATGATGTTGATGATTCTATGGTTGTCCAGATTTTGGAGCATTTTAGCTATTTCTTCATGAGACATTCCAAAGGTAAGATCCTCCCCTTGGGTTTCCTCTTGTGGGTTTTGCGATGATGTTGGAAGGCTAATTGTGAGATTTCCATCCCCAATGGGATTCATTTCAGGAGTGGTTTGGCTAAGATCACTTGAAGCGGGTGTTTCTTTGTTGGCTTCCATACTCTTCTTGTATTGAGATCTAGTTAGAACCATAAAACGAAGATCAATCCTCGAGAATATGGGAGATGAATCTCTTGATTCTTTGGATTAATCTCTATTTTATGTCCCAAAGTGAAAGTTTTTAGGATGCTTTTTAGGATCAAAAGTGATGATGATATGATGATGATGTTTAAGGATGTTATGGATGTTTTTGGCTTATGATAAATCTTGAATGAAATACTAGGCTTTTAGGATTTAGGATTTTGATTTTTTTGGATTTGAGATTTTGAGGTTTTGTCCTTGATCTTGATTTGGATTTTGATTTTGATTTTGAACAAAAAGACCCTAAGATGTTTGATAATGATCTAAAGGATAGTTTTGTTCAAAGGATGATGATTTGGATATGTGTGAGGAGAAGGATGCATCTACCCACACCTACCCAAACAAGATGATTGTTTCACTAAGTATATGGAGAAGGATTCATCTACATACACTAAGCTAGACAAGATGATTTTTGATAACTTTGACTAAGTATATGCAAAAGGATGCATCTACACATGCCTAGCCAAAGGTGTTTTGATAAATGTTTTCAAGGACTTGGTCTCAATGTTTTGGATGATTTTTTATTTTTCCACAAAGCCTAGTATCAAGGATGATTTCAGGATTTTCCAAAAGATGACTTGTGAGATGGATTGTTTTGGAGGATGGATGAAAAGTTTTGATATGTTTTTATCCCTAGATGAACTTAAAAAGACCACTTTGTTTGCCTAGATCTAGGCATTGAAGAGCATGCAAATACTTCCTAAAGACCTTTGTAACCAAGGATTGATTTCATTTGAACTTTCATTTTTGGATTTTCAATGATTTTTTTGATTTGGGATTTTGTGAGTTTCCAATCACACATGAAAATTCATTTTTTTTAGCTTTGCTTAATGGCTTTATTTTACCAAAAACACTCTCTTTGATTAAAGTTTCAAACTAAGATGTCCAATGTCTTAATTTCTTTAAACCCCACAAGATATTTTATGTGGAAATTCAATGAACTTAAGGCAAGGGTTTTCCTATTGTTTACTCAAGAAGACAAATTGAGGTATAATCCAATTCTTAGGAACCTCTAAGGACGCGAATCCCAAGGGAAAGCAATAACATATGGATTAAGTCAATGATATTTGTCTTCAAAAGGGTTTGAAATTTTGAGAATCATGTTGAATGTTTGTTTGCAAAATGTTTTCGAATAAAGCACTGTGTTTTCAAACCAAGAACAAGTACAAACCCTATGGATGTGAAAGACAATATTTGTTGGATTCCCACTTGGACAAGTCCAGCTACGCCTATCTCTAGCGGATGGTTAGATGCTTGTCCCCACTGGCTCCTCTCCATGGCTCATTATCGTCAATCGGGGTAGCCAAGCATAAACACCCATGAAACTCCCATGGCATGCTTTCCATCTCTACTAGAAGATCGTAAAAGTGTGGGGCAGCTTCAGAACGACCGTTCTTGTACCAACAATTAGATTAAGGATTTTGGAAAATTCTAGCACATGGGTTCTAGTAAGGACTTTCTGTTCGTGGAGATTGACCCATACGGCAAGAGTCCCCTTTCGGATCCATCTTACTAGAGCCAACTGTGTGATACTGGCGTTTAACCAATATCCACATTTATATCCCGGCTGGAAATACTCTTGGCTTTAGAGTGTTATCGATTGAGTTGTTCCCTTGGGTGAGTACTTTTTACCCAAGGCAGGCCCTCTAGGATAAACAAAAGCAAGCAAAGACAAAATCCGTAACTCGATCAATCTTTGACGGCACAAAGAAAGAGAATATACGCGAAAATGCCCCTACTCACACTCGCACAAGATATTGTTCAATTTTAAGCCCAAATAGAAGTGTGGAGATGATCACTTTATCTTACGCCAAAATCACCAAAAGGCCTTTTGATTCTCAAGATCTCTTGGAAGCGCGAGAGAAGCGCATACCTCCTTTTCAATGACTTTAGTTTAAGTAAGTAACCACAAAACAAGGAAAACACACATTCATTTTATCCTTCCAAAGTAATTGTTTGATTCGTTTTAACCACCAAATGAAATATGAATATTGCTTGTCCAATTTTTAGCCCAAAACGAAATCTAGTAAGTGTCTAAGCTTGAATTTTAACCTTTTGCGAATGGAAAAAATCAAATTGTTCTTTTTAGACCCAAACGAAAATTAGTGTCCTAGGAGCGAAAAGGTAACAATTTCATAAAGAAGCATTGAACAAACACTTAAAGCCTTTAAAAACACTTTGGTTTTTTTTTAAATATCCTCCTCCTTTCATTTTCCTTTGCTATCCTTCTCCTTGCTTTCCTTCGTTTTCACATTGTACCTTCATTGTTCATTGTACCTTTTCTTTTCCTTCGTTTGCTTTTGTACCTATTAAACAAAAGAAAATTATATGAAAACTAAGTTAACTAAATTCATTTTTCAAACATTTTAGTATAAGTGATTTCAAGTGATAAAGCATTTAATAAAGATCTTGATTCCCAAAGACTTTAAAACAAATATTAAACAAAACTATTTGCAAAAGACCCTTCTTTCCAATAATCGAATCTTTAAAAATGAAAGCCCCCTTTTCTTTTCAAACACAATCATAAAAATTTCCTAGAGAGTAACACATTAGGAATAAAGAATTAATCAAGGTAACAAGATCTCAATATATATGCACCCTAATAAAAGACCATATCATTTGAGGTATGAAATGTGTCCTAGATATTCTCTAATACTCAAATCAACACAACATATTTCAAAGAGTCCACAACATATTTGCGCCTTAAAGAGAACACCTTTGTTTGCTTATGACATATCTATGTACTTGCAACATCATGAAAGTCAACACAACACAACAAATGAGCAATACGCATAATGATAAATACAGACAACTTCACACACTTCAGAGATCTATGTGGCTTGAGTGAAAAGGATGTTCATTACAGAGACTTTAAAGAGAATGCACTTCAGCATGGAATACATCCAACTACCCTTTCAGATGCAAAATGTTTATATGTTAGATTATTCGGTCTCCCCCCTATAGTGAATGCTGTTATAAATGAGGTCAGGTATCATCCTACCAAGCTTTATGATTTTTAATGAAGCATCTATGATGGAAGAGTCCTGCGAGTTCACAATAAATGATCCAAATCATTAATAAATGCTATTGCTTGGAACAACAACATTTATATTTCCAGTGCAGGCTTAACAGACCACGCATCACTTTTGTCAACTCAGTCAGAGACTTATGAGTATTTACCATTCACCACAAACATCCGCTTCCAATGACCAGAGCTGAAAATCACTAAAAATCACGTGGATGGCAGCAAGGTTATCTGTGTTGGCGTATGTGATGGATGGAATACAGACTGGCAAACAATGAAGAATCAGCATGATAGAAAATCTAGAAAGCGCACAAACTTGAGTATGTGCAATCCACCACTGTCTTACCAGGCCATGAATGCTGCTTGCAATCTGTAGTTGTTTTTCACAGACATGAAAGGAAATCAAAAGCCCGTAGTTTGAAAGAATGAGCTAGTAAATACTACTGGCATTTGGTAAGGTGTGAGACACTTGCATATCAGAAGCAATATTTATTGATTGCAGGAAGAGTGTTTCAAACTTCTTATACTCAGATTTGAAAAGTATGTTAATACTATGAATGGCTTAAATAATTCTTTATATTCGTTGAAGACAAAGAAGCATGCCGACAACAAGCTTGAAAGAGAAGGATGCGAATAGACCGAAGGGAGTTTACAACATCACCTTCCTATTTTAAAAAATCTTGTTTAAACACCAGAAAGTATTACCAAACTGTGCAAGTAAGGAAGAAACGAGCTACTTCAAATGCATACATTTATCAAAGTTTAGCCTGTGGTGAGAAGAAAGGCATACACGTGAATTTAAAAAACAACGAATATATCAAAGAAAACATTAGGATGTGAAAGCAAAGGAGCAGTGCACATATAAATAATGGATTCTTAAATAACAATGCTAAAAAAAAAGTGCTTGTACCCAATTAGCATGAGCCTTGAATTAGAGATAGAAAACATATATAATATTATAGAGATAAACTGAACCTTTGGAAAGCGATCTTTATTTCAATTTGCATGATTTCTTAAAAAGCAGCGGTGTATTCAAAGAAATTTAAGGCTCTATCAGAATAGACATGAGTTAGAAACAGTACCAAAGATAGCTATACTATTAACACAAGGCAAAGAATTTAGAATAAAACTCAGAGTAAAGACATGCATGCATGTAATCAAGGACTTTCAACTAATCCACAGTAAACCAGCAAAGTTTAAGGGAAAAGACAAGAGTCACAATGAAGCCCTCCTTCTAGTGCCATAATGAAGTACCCTAAATCTGCATGTAAGACCAACTTCAAATACTTATTAGAAGGGTTATTCTAAAACATACAAATCTGCAAATACCTCTATGAAATAAAATATCTATGCTAAAGAAATGCCACAAGTAACAAAAACAACATTAAGAAGACATTTCAAAAGCAAGATAATCACCTATTCCATATTGGATTGGTGTCACATGTGCTAGTGACCCTTTCCCAACCCTTGCTAAGAAGCCAAAATGATGAAATGCAAATGGAGATGATGAGCAAGATGAGTTCTCAAATTAAGAGAGTAACCTTGCATAAAAGTTGTGGATCCATGAATGAGGATGAAGGCCTTCTTTTATAGATTTTCTTGATGAGAGATTAGCCAAGATGGTGAATGTGGGACTAAAGATCCACCAATGAGGAGAGGCCATTTGTCAAATGATGATAGACCAATGGTTGTGCAAGATTTGGGAAGAGTGCCCATGAGAGGGAAAATTTGAATTCAAATTTTGCAATAAATTTTGAGAGGGGGACAAGAAAAAGAGCAATAAATGCTATGTTGGAGGGACAAATCAACTTGTCATGATTTTCAAATTTGAGGGCCATGTTGAGGGCCATGTTGAGTGAAAATGAGAATTTTAATAAATCAATAAATTGATTTATTTGTGCAAGTGGCCAAATCTAGAGAATGCAAGTGGGTAAGATTAGTATTTAATCATGGTTTGATTAAATTAATGATGATTAGGTTAGCTTAATGGTGCTTAGATGATTTTGACTTTTAGGACTTAAATATTTGATTTATTTAAATCAGAAAAGGATGGAAATGACCTTTGAGATTTAATTAAATAAAGTCTTGATTTATTTAATTAAAGGATGATGCGAGCCTTTGATTTATTTAGACCTGACTTTCCTAGTGAATGGATTTGCTGCATTTGATTTATTCAATGAGTGGATGACTATGCATAATGCTAATTTTGCATGTCTACAATTTCTAATTAGTTGGTTGATGCACTGATACAAGCGGATCACCCTTTAGTTGCAGATTTTCCTGATGATTTCATATTCACCATTGACACATGCACATGGAAACTATACTTTGATGGGTCCCATACAAATCATGGCTCATGGGTTGGTATATTTTTTATCACACCACAAGGTAACTCTATCCCTAAGTCATTTAGGATAGCTTTTCCATGTACTAACAATATAGCAGAATACGAGGCTCTTGTGATAGGATTACACATGGCCATCAAATGGAAGATCAAGAACCTATAGGTTTATGGTGACTCTCAATTGGTAATCTGATAGGGAAATGATCACTATGAAACTAAGGATGAAAATCTTGCTCCCTAAAAACACATGGCAAATAGTTTTTGTAGACATCCAAATTTGACCACTTCCATATGGTCAAATTTGTCTCCCTTATCTGTCCACTTCATCAATATTAATTAAATGATTCATTTAATTAATATCTCCCCTTTCCCTAAGGTTCCTAAAGTATTTAATTTAACAATTAAATACTTTACCTTTCATCTTCTCCTCTCTAAATTAAATAAACATATCAATTTAGTCATTTGACCTTTTTGAGTTAAAGCAATTTTAAATTCTTCTTTTTCTCTCTCCTTGTCACATCCTCCATAACCCTCATCTAATCTAGATTAATTTAATTAATCCATGATTAGGATGTGCACACCTTAATCAGGATTAATGTCACATCCTCCATATTCTCCCACTTGCTTCTAATCCCTCATTAAGTTTTTGAACTGCATGTTTGCACAACCTTAATCTAATCCCCTTACTACATTTAGCATACCTTTTTGGTCAACCTCACAATTTTCACATTTATCCTAGATCCTCTTCCCCATGTGAATTTAAAATTCACATTTATCCCTCCAAGACTCTCCTCTTCCCCATGCAAGTTGTTAGGAGTTCTAGAACTCCTCACTTGTCATATCAGTCACATGGGGTCAAGAACCTTCCATTATAAGGACCTTGTCTTATCCACAAGGTGCTTCTCATGTGAATTTAAAATTCATATTTATTCTCCTAACCAGTTTTCCCCTTCCAATCATGTGAATTTAAAATTCACATTTACTCTTCCAACAACTTCTCTCTTCCCTATGATGATGTGTGAAGAATTCTAAAATTCCTCACATGTCAACATCCTTCCCACATGGGGACAAGAAGTTCCTTTTTGAGGAAATCTTCTCCCATTTCCAACATACTTGCAAGTACCTCCACCTCACTTGTACTCTCTCCACCTTATCATGTCCTTTTGCCATCTCATTTTCACATGGCAAGATGTGAGGGCTTGTGAATCCTCAACTCACCATAGCCCTCCATCTTGGCCATCTTGGCTCAATCTTGACCATTGAATTCTCTAGAGAAATCTCCTTTAAAATGGATGATTTTCATTCATTTTCATTCATTAGGAATTCACACAATTTGCATTCAAGCTCTCAAGCACACTTACATTCTTGCATTAACAAAGACCTCCATTGTTGCATGTTTTCAAGCTTTCATCCTTTACATTTGCATTCACTCATCCAACTACCCACATAGCCCATTTGAATCTTCATCTCACATAGAGAATTTTGCATCCATTCTTATCACATTTTTCCATCAAGGAGCATACAAAACATCAAAGCTCTAAGGGCCAACCAAGGAGCAACTTGAACAAGGTAAAAACTAGCTTTCTTATCTTTGTTTTGTTTGAGTTAGCATAGCCCTATCTTGAGGTGTTAAGTGTTTTTTTTGTCTTTTGCATTATGTTTTGTGTCATTTAGATAGGCTAACAACTCTTGATCACATTTCTGGAATGCCTAGTGGGACCCACAGATGGGTCCTTTTTTCTTTCACGTTTGTTGTTTTTTGATATTTAATAAGTTTAGGTTGCAGAGAGCCAAAACTACGTAGTCCAGGGGTGACCCTGCCCAATATGGAGGTGAACCTGCCCCAAAACAGGGGACCCTAACTTGAACAAAGGTGACCCTGACTTGGAAAGTCATCATTCTGAGCAACAGAGGCCAAATTTCTTCACTATTTTCTGCAGAGGGGCAAACCTGCCCTGTAGAGGGGAGAACCTACCCTGTAGAGGGGAGAACCTACCCTACCAAGGGAAAACCTTCCCTAACAGGGGTGAACCTACCCTGAACAAAGGATTTTGTAAGGTAAAACAGTGAGCTAAAATTCATTTTCAAACTCTATTTTTTGTTGTTTTGATTTATACTCACCCCCTAACTTGTCCTGTTGGTGATTGTGATAGTTTACTAGAATTTGTGTAGCTTGTTTCATGCTTGGTGAAGATCGAAAAGGAAAACTTCTAACATATTTTCTATAGGATGAATAGGTCCAATTATTAGTTAGTTGCTTGTATTTCATTTTTCATATTAATCTAGGCACATAGTTTAAGTGGGGGGGTCAAATATATTGTTTGTCGTGTTTGCAAGTCCTTGGTGTCACCAAAGGGGCACTATATTGTTTAAAGCTTTCCCCTTGCACTTTGTGTGAGCCTGGGGAGTAGCTGAAAATGATTAGTGTTCTCTTTTTACAAGACCTGCTTAGGGATTTCATCACCCCAAGGGACAATCCCAACCACGTGTACCGGTGAGGTATACAAAAGGGGGAGAGCCAAAGTTGTACCCCAATCCAATCACATCATGTATGACAGAGCGTTGAAGCTAGGGTGATACCTAGATAGATGTGAAGAGTTGGTCCAAGCCTTTAGTATCTCACTGGGGTTCCTGACTCATGCTTGTGATGGGCTGGTGTTCACAGTTTGTGCCTCATGTACTGAGTGTATATCAAGGACTCCCTAGTTGCCTTGTTCAACCTAGTTAAAGGACTGTGTTGGCCATACCCTTCATACTAATCTTGGGATTGTGTTGTTTGGACTATCTTTTTTGTGTGAAACCAGTGAATTTCTATTGATTCAATTCAACCTTACCTTTTGCTTGTTGTTTGTTGTGTTTTTGGTCATTTTCCATAGTTGTTTTCACCTAAGTCAAGTTTAATTTTCTACACAGAGGAGAACCTTCCCTCAATAGGGGCAAACTTTCCCTGAACAAGGGTGAACCTACCCTCAATAGGGGCGAACATTCCCTTAGTAGGGGTGAACCTTCCCTCTGTCTCAATCTTTTATCAGCCTTTTTTTGTCAAAATTGTCTAACTTTTCACTAAACAGGCGAACTTGCCCTCAGTAGGGGAAAACTTGACCTCTAATTGGGCAACCCTACCCCAACTTGGGCAAACTTGTCCCCCAAATAGCCAATTTCATCTTTCGTTCAATCATTCTAAGCATTCATTTTCCTTTTCGACCAACCGTTTCCTCATTCTGAGTACCCGTTTACCCATTTCGAGCATCTATTTCCTCATTTTGACCACCTATTTACCCAGTTCAAGCATCCATTTCTGGTTCCAAACACTCATTCCCTTGTTCTGAATACCCATTTACCCATTTTGAGCATCTATTTCCCTGTTCCGAATGTCTGTTTTCCCATTCCGAGCATCCATTTCTTGTTATGACCATCTGTTTACTTGTTCTAAGTACCCGTTTTCCTGTTTCGAGCATCTGTTCACTCATTCTAAGTACCCGTTTCCCCATTCCAAGTGCCCATTTCTTGTTTTGAGCCATCCATTTCCTATTTTGAGCACCTATTTTCCCATTCCAAGCATTTGTTTCCCCATTCCAAACATTCATTTACCTATTTTATAGTTTGTTTGATCCTCCTTTCTGATTTAGACAAGCCTACAAGTTAACTTGGGAAAACCTGACCTCCAGTTGGGAAAACCTAACCTTAACTTGGGTGAACCTAACCTCCACTTGGGTGAACCTAACCTCAACTTGGGCGAACCTGACCTCTAGTTGGGAAAACTTGACCTTTAGTTGGGAAAACCTGACCTCTAGTTGGGTGTACCTAACCTCTATTCAGGCGATCTTGCACCTTGGTTAGATGAGTCTAATCATTCTGCATCTTCTCTTCATCCGTAATTTGCATCTGCATCATCTGAATCATCATAAGGCATCGCTAGATTGCATACCCCTCATCGTTTTCTCAATCCAAATCCTCTAAACTTTGTTTGAAGTCATTATCCGAATTGACCCAGGTGTCTAAAAATGATCATCATCCTACAACGTCTGCTTAGGATTTCCATCCATCCTAAGTCAGTCATCATCATTTGGCCCTATCAATCCACTTCCATCTAAAGTTGGATTCAGTGTCGCAATCATCTACCTATCCTTAATTTAATCAATCAACACCTTAAGTCACCTAGGGTCATCTCTAAACCTAGTTTAGAATCCCTTTCATCATCCAATCTTATTAATCATTTCATCAATTAATCTCATCCAATCTAATACAAGATCATCCCTACGCAATCATCCAGTTTATCAGTCTAATCCAAAATCATCCATATCCAATCATCTAATCTATCAGTCTAATCCTTATCCAATCATCCAATCAATCAATTCACCATCTAATCTAATCAATCCTCTAATCATCGTTTAGGTCATCTCTGTATTAGTTTAACCACACCTTAATTCACCTAGTAGTTTTGCATTTTCATGCCCATTCAAACTTGATCACAAGCCAAGAAACAAATGGCAGAACAACAAGGCCAAGGTTCCCAGCTGAACATCCCACAAGATCCTAATAATTTTATGAACACCACACAAGATCCCAACAACAGTGCAAATATCCCTCAAGATCCCCATAATGGTGCATCGTCACAATCCAATACTGATGTCCAAAACACCTCATGCCCAGAGATGAAAACATGGTCAATCAACCCGAAGATACAGTCGACGAATACCTAAGCAATCTCGCTAATGTTTAGATGACAGATCGCCTCCTCAACAAGTGTGGGGATAAAATTCTCGCTACTCTAATCATGAAAGGATTCAAACCACCACCTGATTTCAATATGTCACAATATACTAGCACCTAGTCTCTTTCTGCATCACAAGATCCACAAACTTCACAAAACATTCCAAGAAACTCTTATGTACCCGAAGGTGCACAGATAGAAAATTGGTATCATCTTGAGTTCAAAAATGTTGTAATCTATCAAGTTGCCACTTATGCTCACCTCCCATCCACTGCCTCTACGACACCACCATATCTTAATGAATCCTATGCCTATGGCATGCTAGAGAACATTCCACCTACTCTACCACTTCCACATCAGCAGTTTGGTCAACCACCCATCAATACTAGGGTCACTCCACTCCTTGCATTGATGCCACCTCGAACACCTACACCTACTAGTAATCTATTACCGCCACCTCAAGGTAATATCCCTACATTTCAACAGCCTCCCGTTAATACTCATCAAACCACTATGATTCCAACACCACCACAACACACCGCTATCCCTTTGCAAGCACCACCGCAACATTTTTTTGTTGCTACTATTTCATCTCAACCACTCTATCAACAACCTCCATAGAAAAATTTCACAATCTTGCAATAAAACATCACCATTCCATAGCAAAACATTGTGATTCAACAGCAACATACTACCGTTCCTACACATCAAGTGACCCAAACTACATCGCAACCACCGCAACCACCCCATAATGCTTCTATAGTAGTCCCACAATAGAAACATATCCCATCTCACCCACTTTACCAGTAGCCCCCACAACAGCAACAACCACCTCATCATACAAATGTTCCTATGCAAACTCAAAGGAATCCTCTCACACAGTATCTTTACCACCCGTCTAGTATGTATACCACTTATGTTGCCACATCCAATCCTAATGCAAACATTCATGTGACCACTCAGAATCCACTACAGACTCAACCACCTCCTTACACCAATCCTCTCCAATCGCACACAAATCCATACCAACAATAGTATAATCCACAACAACCTCCATATGTCCTGCAACAACCCAACATTGTGTATAATTATCAAGCTAATCCATACTATGTTCAGTAGCAGCCCTCACACCAACAAGGTGTTGTATCCACATCCTACATGCAACAATAGCCACAGGGTGCTCAATACACCTCATATTATCAGCAACAGTGGCCTTATTAGCAAGGAGCTTCCACATCATTGTACTATCAAGGTGCTACACAATACCAACAGGGTATCCCATCTACCTCATACTATCAACAGTAGCCACCATACCAACAAGCAACTTCCACCTCTTACCATCAAAATCCATCATCCTCCTATCTACCTTTGTCAATCTGCAATCTTCTTATGCCAATCAATACCAACCAACCCCACAACCTGCTTATGATCCAGTTGCTTTAGCACCATCCTCCTCATACTAGCAGTGTCCTCCATACAAACAACCTAATCCATCTAATCTGACTCTCACAACGCCTATCAATAAAGACCTTGAAGAAGTCAAAGTTACGTTAAAGGACTTACAAGCAGGAACCAGTAAATAATCCTTCAAGTACTTGTCCTTACCCGTTTGATCCTTCAATCTCATTGGTTCCTTTCCTAAAGCATTTCGAAATGCCAAAATTTGATAAGTATAAAGGAACCAAAAACCCTAAGGCTCACCTTCAAGAGTTCTATTCCCATTTTCAAGAAGTCATGCATAATGAAAATTACCTCATGAGATTGTTTCCTAGGAGTTTACAGGAAATAGCTCTTAATTGGTTCATGGGTCTTGAGAAAGGATCTATCAAGTCCTTTGCACAACTTTCAAAAGAGTTTGTCTCCCACTTCTCCTTTAACCTAGAGAAGGATATCAACACATTAGATATCCTTAAAGAAAATCAGTGGAAGGGAGAAACCTTTGTGAGCTATATTCAAAGATGGTGAGCCCTAGCCAGACACATGAAATCCCCACTAAGGAAAAAATTTATGGTCACCTTTTTTATCAAAAACTCTCATCCGAATATGGCTCACAACTTCAGAATTCACTGTGTCACAACCTTTGCAACTATAGTGGAGAAAGGTCATATTCTTGAGAGGGACCTTATCACCAAAGGGCTAGTCAAAATCTTCAATCCTAATAAAGAGAAATAATCTAAATACAAGCCTCGATATTAGAACAAAAATAAAAATGTCGCCAATGATGGTGTCATTGACACCAAACACTCCCAAGTGGCCAATGCTTCCTAGAAGCAACAATATCATCCTCCACAGTAGTCAAATCTGCATGCTATATCAGTGCCACAAGGGGCACCTCGTCCCAACCAACAATCCAATCAAAATAATCAAGGGGGTAACAAACATCAGTTTACTCCATTAGGAAAACCCCTAAGTGTCATGTTCAATAGGCTCTTGCAAGCCAATTACCCGATTACATATCCTGTGACTAAACCCCTTGACAAATCCAAGCCTAAACTGAACTGGTTCAAAGAAAATGAATATTGTGAGTTCCAAAAAATTAAAGGGCATATGTTGAATAAGTGTCAAGGTATGAAAACATACATCTAGGATCTTATAGATTGGGGTGACAACATGTGGATGCCAACACTGCACCATCACCCAATGCTCAATTGGGGATATACCAAAATTCTTTCCCTAATCATAACCAAGGTCCCAGCACATCAAATTCAAACCTAGGGCCTAGCAATAACAATAATCAGAATAATAGCACCAATTACATCAATTATAAAAATGTTCCACTTAACTATGAAGGCCTCATTATGTATGCTGAACAAGTGGAACCACGTGTATCTATGATATCTGTAAAAGGAAAGGATCCTCAATGTGTTGTTACCACCCGTTGAACTCGCATCACAGTCCCTAGAGCCTCCGCATCTACCCAGCCATAGCTCATGAACTCTTAGTACAACAATCTTGACCATCTAGGAAAGACCCCAGCACAGATATCCATCCTAGATTTGCTCAATTCCTCCCCTGTACACCAAGAAATCCTAAATAAGGCCTTACAAGACACCCGAGTTCCTAATGACATAGACCCTACACAATTTCAAGCATTGGTAGGGCATCTATCCAACACCTATCAACTAGGTTTCAATTAAAACAACATGCCCTGCATTGACTCTAATCATAACAGTCCCCTTCATCTAGAAGTCCTCATAAATCATCATAAAGTGAAAAGGGTCCTGGTAGATAATGGTTTTGCCCTAAACCTTTGTACATTGAAATTCATAAAACAAGTTGGATACACGCATGCTGATTTAAATAATCTGGTAATCACAATAAAGGCGTATGATAATGTAGAATGTGATTCTAAAGAAACAATATGTCTTCCAATCCAAGTTGGGCCAATTGTACAATACACTATTTGTCATGTCTTTGATTTGGAATTACCATATAACCTCCTCCTCGGCTACCCATGGATCCACGCCGTGCAGGCCATTCCATCCACATACCATCAATGTTTGAAATTCCCATTCAATGGGGTAGAAGTCACCATTCACGTGGATCCCCAACCATTTGAATATTGTCTTGCATTAGAAGCTTCTTTTCCTCATTCCCACTATTGTCCTAGCATGGAAATGGGACCACCACAGACATCATCATCCCAATCATATACGACTGCATTAGCCACCACTCATCCACTCCATCATCCAAATTCGATTCCACCCTCACTAAAGTCTAGATCATTGACAAGGGATGTGGTGAATATGAAATGTGCACAACATTGAACATGGAAACTATGCCACCCTCACCACACACATATGGCCAACCTTTGTAGTCTACACAAAAATCAGAAGACAAGACTATCACTTTGAGCTCCAAGAATGTGGGAACCAGTACTTACCGCTCTCCTAGGTTAAGACAAGACACACCAGAAGATGACATAAGCCAATGGGTCTACCGTGAGGAACTCGATCCCTCCCCTCCTTTGAAAGAATATTTATAGGAGAATTTTCCTTGGCCCTCTAAGTTTGTGGAGAAGTACAATTATTAGGGGGGAGGCCTTGGCACCGAAGAGCAAGGAAGGAAACACCATATTGAGGCTACAATAAGACCAAGATACTTAGGCTTGGGTCATGACACAAAGTAAAAAGGACCTATAGCATCATCTAGTGCCTCTAATAATTTCAATGAGAGTAACAGTCTCCTTGAAGACATACCAAAGGAGGAATCCATCATACATGCATATGATGATGTAGATCACACCGACCTCTCTTCCATGTTTGATTGCTTACACATCTACACCATTAGCCTATCCCATAAACACCTTGAACTTATCAACTAGGACCTACATGGCAGTGCACCTATCGAAACCTTTCCTTCAATGGATTAGTATGTACACCTTATGGGATTGTGGGAAGATGAATACCCTAACCTCAAAAGTAAAAAGAAACAAAATAGAAAAGGGACACTTAGTGAAAACCTCCCTGAGGCACTTCTTGACCTAGAAGAAGTAAAAACAAAGGGTGTATTTGAAACTGAAAACCTCAATGAGGTGCTAGAAGATGGGGATGTTCATCTTCCCCTTGTAGGGACTCAACTCTTTAAACGATCGTCCATCCTAATAGAGGAAACTCAAGAAATAATTTTGGGAACTAAAGAGGATCCCAAAATCACTTATGTAGCCAAGGCACTGTCAGAAGAAGAATATTCTAACATCACCAAGCTTCTCAAGGAGGGCATCATCAACTTCACATGGACATATTCAGACATGCCAAGCCTTGATCCTAATTTAGTAGTACATCACCTAGATGTACATCCTAATGCCAAAACTATCAAACAAAAGCTTCAAAAAATGCACCCCCAAGTAGCTCTACTAGTTAAGAAGGAATTTGAGAAGCTATTGGATGTTGGATTCATAAGGCCCATTGACTACTTAGATTGGATCTCAAACATAGTGCCTGTAGCTAAACCAAACAGCGCTATCAGAGTCTGCACAGACTTCTATGACCTCAACAAGGCTTTCCCTAAAGATGATTTTCCATTTCCAAACATCAACATGTTGGTTGACCTCACTGCTAGGCATGAGATGATTTCCTTCATGGATAGCTTCTCTAGATACAATCATATTAGGATAGTGTTTGAAGACCAACATAAAACAACTTTCACTACATCATGGGACACGTTTTGCTAAAATGTCATTCCCTTCAGTCTCAAGAACATGGGGGAAACCTATCAATGAGCAATGACTGTAATCTTCCACAACCTCATTCATATAATAATGGAAGATTATGTTGATGATCTACTAGGAAAATCAAGAACAAGGGAAGAACACCCTACAGTCCTCAAGAAGATCTTTGAGCTTTTAGAACAGTATAAGCTAAGGCTAAATCTAAAGAAATGTGTCTTTGGGGTCACATCAGGAAAATTGTTGGGTTTCATTATCTCCCGAAGAGGTATAGAAGTCGATCCTGCAAAATTCAAGGAAATTATGGATATGCCTCCACCACACAACCTCAAATAGTTAAGAAGCCTACAAGGTAAGTTACAATCCATTCAACAGTTCATTGCTCAATTAGCTAACAAGTGTCAGTCATTCACTCATCTCCTAAAGAAAGATACCACTTTTAAGTGGACTCAAAAATGTCAACTTGGCTTTGACAAAATCAAAGAATATTTGGCTCACCCACCAATCCTTATGTCACCAATCCCTGGTAAGCCACTCTTGTTATACATTTTTGCTACTTCAATGGCACTAGGGGCGTTGTTGGCATAGCATGATGAGTCATCAAAGGAAAGATCAATCTATTACATCATTCAGACCCTCGTAGGATATGAGCTCAACTATTCTCCAATGGAAAAATCTTGCTTAGCCATGGTTTTCAATTTGTAGAAACTTCAACATTACATGCTCAGTCATCCAGTGAAGCTCATCTCTAAGGTCAATCCACTTAAGTACTTGTTATTCCGTACAATCTTAACTGGTCACATGGCTAAGTGGATCATGCTTCTGAGTGAATTTGATATAGAATATGTGGATCGTAAAGCTATCAAAGGACAAGTGATCGTTGATCAGTTGGAAAATGCTCCCCTAGTAGATGCCTATCCTTTGACAACAAAATTTCCTAATGAAGGGGTCTTTGCAGTAATAGAAGCAACCACATGGACATTGTATTTTGATGAGTCGTACACACATAATGGATCAAGGGTAGGAATCTTCCTCATCACTCCCCAAGGATATTATATACCAAAGTCATTCAAATTGGCCTTCACGTGCACAAACAACATAGTTGAATATGAAGCTCTTCTTACTGGCCTTAGGATTGCAATTTAATGGCATATCATGCACCTCAGAGTCTTTGGTGATTCTTAATTAATCATCAAATAGGTCAATGATGAGTTTCTCACAAAAGATGATAAGCTAACGCATGGCAGATGACTTCAAGAAGTATTTCACTTCCATCCAGTTTGATCAGATTCCAAGAGTCCAAAACAAAGTAGTAAATTCTATGGCTACTATTGGTTCCATAATTGACATGCCCAAAGACAAAACAAAGTGTGAGTTCCTCATTGAACAGCTCTTAATCCCAGCATACGATATCCCAGAAAGTGAGATGGTATGTGACATTGTAGGTCCCACATCCCCTTGGTACTATGATATCTAAACCTACCTTCGCAACAATATATTACCTCTCGATCTCACACGAAACCAACGTAAGTCTTTCATCCAGCATACATCTTGTTACATCATCATAGGTGATACACTTTATCAATGTGGGTATGATGGAACCCTCCTCTAGTGTCTGAATGAGACTAAATCCCATACTACGTTAACGAAAGTACATAGTGGTGTGTGAGGGGCCCACTCAAATGGCATGGCCCTAGCTAAGAGAATTCTCTGACTAGGATATTACTGGCCTACAATAGAACATGATTCTTGTGAGTTCATCAAAAAGTGCCTACCTTGCTAGCAACACGCCAATCTAATACATGTTCCAGCATAGGATCTATAGCCTCTTGTTGCACCATGGCCCTTCTCTCAATGGGGTTTCAACCTAATCAGAAAGATCTATCCTCCATCCTCTAATGGACATATCTTCATCATCACCGCAACTAAGTACTTCACCAGGTGGGTGGAAGCAATGCCACTCTCAAAAATCATAGGTACTTATATTTCCAAGTGTATCCTCTTCCATGTTCTTTGCAAACATGGAATACCATCCACCATCATTTCTGACAATGGAAATCCTTTCAAAAACCAAGCCATGAAACACCTTTTTGACACCTTTCACATCCAACATCGTTGGTCTACACCTTATTACCCCTAGGGTAATGGTCAAGCCAAAGCCACCAATAGAACCCTCATCAGAATCCTTAAAAAGGTGGTCAATAATACTGGTTAGGATTAGCACCTTCACATCCATCCTATCCTTTGGGAAAATCCCACTTCCATCCGCACCCCTACTAGCGCCACTCTATATTCTCTCATCTACAGTGTTGAATATATCTTGCCGATTGAGGTAGAAATCCCATCACTAAGAATATCCCTAAAGAATCTTATCAGTGATGAAGACGCTTGAGTTGCCAGACTCAACCAGCTAGAACTCCTTGTTGAAAGATGGATCAAAGCATATGATCACCTTCAAGCCTATCAGAATTGTTTGAAAAGAAGCTATAACAAGAAGGTTTGTCCCCGTCAGTTCAACGTTGGTGATTTAGTCCTCAAGGAGAATCAATGCACTCAACAGGACTGAGAAAAGAAAGTAAAATTTGAAGCAAATTGGCTAGGTCCTTATGTCATCACCGCAAAATATGGATCAAGGGCCTACAAACTGGCTACACCTGAAGAAGAGCCCTTAGAGGAGCCCATTAACATCATGCACTTGAAAAGGTTCTACACTTAAATCAGCTGGGGTATCCTCTCCTACAAAGTTCAAAAACTACAAAAAAAGTTAAAAATTATCAAAAATACAAAAAAATAAAAAAAATAGAAAAAACCCACAATAGTAAAGAGAAATAATTCATCCTATGGTGAAAACCACCCTTGGTGGCGCCTTGGATAAGTACGAGTGGTGAAAACCTAGTCACAGGCACCATTTGTAAAGGGTTTAATCATTATCTACCTTGCGTCCTAGTTACTTCATGCTTCCATCCATCCCAATCCCATATCTCCCATTCACATCTTTTATCCCATTCCTTGGTATATTTTGGTTGAGCATTAGATAAGCTTCATCCGCTATCTTTCATCCTAAGATTTTATCCTAATAAAATCTTTTGTCATCAATCTCGTCATTTGGTCAGCCCTTCGTATCCATCTAGGATCCCCCATCGTGTCGGTCTCCATTTAGTTCTCATCACATCTTTTCAATCCCTTTTTGTCTTTGTCGAACTACATTGCCCCTACACTTTCATGTAGGAAAGGTTGATCATTTCATCTTCCCCCGGGGCATTTTTTCCAGCCTATTATGGTCATCCATTATGGTCTCCATCATCCCCTTTTCACTCTTATCCCTGGTCCATTTTTTGTCCTTTTTTGAACTACATTGCCCCTGTGCTTGCACGTAGACAAGGTCGATCTCTTGATCCACCCCCGGGGCTTTATTTTCTTTTTCTTTCTTCATCGTCATATTCAATCACCTTTCTTCATTAGTCCTCTTTTTTCTTTTTTCCATAGTCTTTTATTGAACTACGAGGGCTTTGTGCTTTCACATAGGCAAGGCTAATCTTTGATCGGCCCCCAAGCCCCTAAGTCATTAGGGTGTGTCAGTCTTGTGTCTTGCGTCTTGTGTCGTGTCATCAAGTATGACCTTATCTAGTTGTTCCTTCATAAATGAGATCCACTCGTATCATGAGATTCAATTGGTTTTAGCATTTCCTACATTATTTATCAATCTTTTAGTTTAGAATCCATCTTTGGTCTCAACAGGATGCATCCTTCCTAACAGACCTCATCAACCCCATCCATCCTCTTGATCCTATGGCAAAGGACGTTTTGAAATTTATTGTGATCTTTTGATGATTTTGACTTTTATTTATCATTTGAACCCCTTCTCACAACTTGTTAAAGCCACCATAATCCATCATATTATGGTGTGTTTTGATAGGTTAACGCAGGGACATATCTTGATCTTTTTTTCTTTGTTGGTGTCTTCCTGGTTGTCCCACATGGTACCCACCAAGATCCCCGAGGTCTTGTGTTACACTGGGGCATCCTTTTGTGCATGTGGTTATTCTAATGCCTGGCCCAACCAAGGTCTTTGTGACTTTGGGGTGTTGGGATAACCTTCTTGTCTATTTTGTTTATTCTATGCATTGGACACTAATTCACCTTGGTTCACATACCATGGTACCTAGTGTCTTATGCTATAGCAAAATAAATGCTTCAAAAATGGAAAATTACATTAGCATTGCATTTCATGACCAATTATGTTGCATTGCATTCATACCTAACCTATGACCTATGATTTTAGTTGTGCAAACATTCACCTTCCATCTCCCATTCTTCTCAGGATACCTATGGTTCTTAACAGGTGCAGTTTCACACCCGTCTTCCCTTAATTTTCTAATTATTATAGATAAAGTACTTGTCATTAAGCCAATCATATGCCTACCATCTACCCTCATTACTATGCATGTCCTTATTGACATTCATTTTCATAATGCATTTTATTTCACGTTAGGCCATCATACTCACATATCACATACCCTTATTTTGTATGGGTTGAATCAAGCATGATTGCAAATAGGGTCCATCTACCATTCACATTGCATTTCATTTATCCATTAGTGTTTGTAAGAAAATTAATTGCATTGCATCCACATTAGGGTCATGTTGTTTATATTAATCATATTTTCTTATTCTAGACATCTTGAATTCATTTCATCATCCATCCATTTCCACATTAATCCATAATCATTAACACGTTACATAAATCACCACCTACATCACAAGTTGTTAGAATCATATCCATAGCATACAAAGTCATAAATCATCCATCACATCCTACATCATAAACATTAGTCATCATACATATTATACATCTCATCCATATAAATATCAACATACATCATCGTAAGCATATACATATATCACATCATCATGATCATCCATCATAAAAACATCAATATACACATATGCATAAATAAAATCATCCATCACATAAGCATCACATTGTGTCAATAAGGGCAGTCGCATATCATATATAAAGATCAAAATATGAATGTCCATCACATAGTCCATAATAATGTCCATCATATAACCAAAATACATATCCATTGCATATATCATCAAATAAAGTACAAATACAAGGCTCTAGATCAACTCTAATCTTTGATGCTCTGAACTATACATCCATCATGCACCTGTCAAAAACTAGAATCTTGTCACCTATCCTCTGTCATCTCTACTATGATTTGCCCACATCTTACCTCTGTGGAGAGTTAGGCACTAGCTCTCTGCGTGGAGGAGTCGCTTGATATTCATTGTACTCTCAGGTACATGTCCCTAGTGACTAGGATGGTGTAGACATCTAAGGCACCTGTCAAATGTAGTGAGCTCTATGCTATGCCAGATCTGGAACTTCTTGTTGATAAGCACACATCCAAAAGGATGCCTCCCTCATATACTCATCTCTCTTCGTATCCTAATACCTAACTACATTTTGCTCATGTCTATATCTGTCTTGATACCCACAGATGGATCTTCGCTCCTGCGCCCATGCGTCTTGTGCCAACCTCAGCTGATCCATCTCTACCCCCATTTGTGACACCTGCTCTATGTCCTTGTCCCTCTCAGCCTCCATAGCCCGTATTTGTGCCTACAATCTCTATACCTCTACCCCTACCTCGCCACCCTCACCATGTGTTGCCTGTGCCTGAGCCTATATTGTATCCCTTTCTCTCTCTGTAATATGTGCCTGAGCCACTACCGCATCTCTCTTTTGTAGGGTCTGCACCTATCTTTGTGATGCATCTCTCTCACTCTACAAGGTTTTCACCTATCTCTATGATGCATCTCTCTCACTTGGTAGGGTCTGCACCTATCTCTATGATGCATCCCTCTCACTCTGTAGAGTCTGCACCTATATCTTTGTTATGTCCCTCTCACCCTGTAGGGTTTGAACCTATTTCTATGTTGCATCCCTCTCTATCTACAAGGTCTGCACCTAGACCCTCATAGCCTCCTCCCTCACCTACATCAACCCTATGTCTCCCACTATCTAATCTACTACGTCAACCCTGTCATGGAGCTCATCTTGCTCCCATCTCAACTCAATCCTCTCTCTTAGTAGACCCTCCACCTGTAGCCTCAAATCATCCATGTCTCTCTCAGCTTGTCCCAAGGTCTCCACCGATGTCTGGCCTATCACTCCTCTCGGCTCTCCCTATCCTCTCACCTACCATATAGTCACCCCTGCCTCTAGCATGTCTCACTCCCATCTCACAGCCACCATCTCCCCATGCTCTTTGGATACCTCTCCCTCAAGTTGAGTCACCTTTCCTCATAGTTGTCCTCAGCTTCATCCTCACCCAGCTCCTCCTCATTATGTGATGTTGCGCTCCATTCATTTTGAGATCTCTCACCCTGCATGCGTGCCTAATACCACCTCTACTCCTACAGTGTAGCATCGTTGCGTCTCACGTTGTCTCAATCCCTCCGATGATCTATGTGTGCTTGGCCGGCCTCCAACAATGGTCCTCTGCTCGATGGCTGCATGATGGGGATTTATCCGTCACCTCCCACCCCTCACGTCCTCTCATCCATCATCTCATGCGTCTCTCCCTCCTCCCCTGTCTCTGCCCTCCCCATTCACATCTATCCACTGTCCACTCCCTCCACCCTCTCCCACCATCCCTGCCTCATCTCTCTTCTCCTCTACCTTGATCCTCACTCTAGCTCTCCTCGACTGTCTCCTCCTCCTCATCCTCTCTAGCTGCCCTGCGGCCCTAGCCTCACCCTATCCTCTATCTTGTTGTCTTGTGGTTCCCGCATCCCCCTGCTATCTCACTGCTCCAGATATCTCCTATCCTCTCCTCTATTGTCCCCTCCTCCCTCTCCTCTAGCCTGCCAATCATAGCTCATCCTCTGGCCCAAACCCCAGTGCCCCCACAATTGACTCCTCTAGAGTAATCCGTCTAGGTTGATGACAAAGATACCACGTAGCATATCGAACTGTCACTCCTACATCGATGTCCCCCCTAGTCCTACCCAGGTAAGGTACTAACTATAGTGTCTCCCAATTCTCTCACAAACCTTGGTGAAATCAGCTCTCCCCATGGCCGCTCTCACATAATTCGTCGGAACCTATTTGGTCCCTACAGAATATCTTGTGTAATCCCAAACTGTTTGGTCACCCTGTCTAGTTTATGTGCCTCCATTGTCCATGGCTCCCTCATGACTATGAAGCATCTACTACAGAAGTACCCTCTTTGCCCTGCCTCATTTCTCCTCCATCTAAAAAACCATTGTGTCATGTATGGTCTCCACACTATATCCTCCTCCTAAAGGTCATCCAGTGATCTCCTCCATCTGTCTAGATCCACACAGCCCTCATAGTGTCAAAACCTTCCATCCTCTAACCCATACCACCAAGCTACTGGTGTTGTCTCATCCTCTAGTCCTACTCTCACCACTCCTAGCCTGGTGACACTGATGTGCTCCTAGGCCCATACTTGCATCAGTGTCATTTGCATCATGTTGAGCGCCTCTCAGTAGCATATAGCATGCATGTCTTTGGAAAGTTTCACTAGAATGCATGTACCACATGCAAACTACTCCTCTCTCCCCTCGATGATGTTTTGTATCACCTCCATATAACTCAGGATGTAGAAGTGCCCGCTCTGGTCTAGTAGCAGCAACCCACTAATTAGCCTGCATAGGTATAATGGTAGTGTTGGCACCCCCAACGCTAGACACCTATCCACATCCAACCTCCCCCTCTGCATAGGTAGATCATCTCGTCCAAACAACACCCACATAGTATGATCCAACTCCGCCCCCACTGATGTCGTCGCACTCACTAGATGGCTTGCTATAGGAAACTTCAGTATCTGCCATACATCCTCTAATGTCACCATTTTCTCCCCTATTAGGAGATGGAATGTCAAAGTCTCTGAACTCCACCATTCTATCAAGGTTTTCAACATCACCTGATGTGCTCTAATGGTAGGGTACCCTAATAAATGTAGCAATCCCGCCCATGATAGAGCCTCATGATCCGCTCCATTCAGGGTCGCCATCATCGCCTCCATTATTTCGGATCGCCTCTCATGTGTCTGTAAACTATCAAAGCTCTACATCCATCCCACATCACATGTCAATCATCTTCTCTCTTTCCTCATATTTTCCTTTTCCCCAACCCTAGACTCTCTTTTCACTATTTTTTCCTCTCCACCCTTTTTTTCTATCTTGAATTTTACCTATTTTTCCTGATCTTTTTTTTGTTTCCTTTTGCTCTTTTCTTCCCTGTCTACCCCTTGGGTGAACCTTCCTTGGCTTTGGAAGAACCCACCCCACCTTTAGGCGGACCTGCCCCTACCTGGGGTGAACCCGCCTTGGTTGATGGGTGGACCCACGCCAGCTCAGGGTGAGCTCACCCCAACCCAAGGCAAACCCACCCCAGGGAGGGACGGAGCCGCCCTCGGCTTGGGAAAACCCACCTCGGGGATGGGAAAACCCAGCTAGGTGGGTTCACCCTTGCCTCAAGCGAGGTCACCCCATCTTGGGTGGGGTCACCCCTCCATGGGGCAGGGTCGCCCATTTCCTAGGTGGGATTGCCCCACTATGTCTAACTTATTTTTTTGTGGGATTTTCCCAACCTCTAGGCAAGTCCACCCTCCCTTGTTTTCCCTCTGCCCTTTTTAGGCATTTATTTTCCTTTTTCTGGGTGCATTTACCCTCTAATTGGGCTAGTTCACCCCCCCTTTCCCCCACCTCTGATAGGGAATTCTACCTACTCGCTAGGTGAAATCAAAATTTCACCCCCGACCCATTTTCCTAAACTACCCAAATCCCAAAACCCATGTTTTGAAAAAGCATTAAAACTCAAAATTATAACAAAAAATGCTTAAAATCACAAAGAGAGTTTTGAACCTAACCTAGCATGGATCTACGTGCTCGTGGTAGAAATGTTGTACCTCATCCCCCTGGTGGATGATGTCAAAATCATAATCATCTGGCATCCTCGTCTCCTTGTCTTCGTCCTCTCCTCTTCTCTCTCTCTCACTCAACAACTAGCTATGCAAATGAGCCATGGTAATTTCTCAAATTACCTTATATAACCCTTTCCCTCCATTTTTTTAACTTTTTAAGTAAAGGGTATTTTTTCCCTTTTATTTAAACCTCTTTTAATTCAACTATTCCTCTAACTTCTCAGGGCTACCATTTGCAAACCGTATGTCTGCTTGACTCCATTTAAAATCCAATCTTCATGGATTTTTGAGCTCTATCCAACCATACCTTCCATTTCCTCATATCAAGAAGTCACCTAGGGCCCCTTTTTCTTCCCCAACCACCCTCTCGAGGGGGCATACCCTATCATTTTCCTCCATTCCTCCATCATGGTCATTCCCTTGTGAGATTGGGGTATATCCCTTCATTTCCCTCCATTTGGGAAGCTCACGCAACTTCTCCCACACTAGGGCATCATTCTCTAGTCACTTCCTCTATAGAGTCATCTACATTTTCTTTTCTTCGAAACACTATTATTCTAACAATATTTCAAAGAGGGAAAAATGTAAACATCCAAATTTGACCACTTCCATATGGTCAAATTCGTCTCCCTTATCCGTCTACTTTATCGATATTAATTAAATGATTTATTTAATTAATATCTACCATTTCCCTAAGGTTCCTAAATTTAACAATTAAATACTTTACTTTTTAGCTTCTCCTCTCTAAATTAAATAAACATATCAATTTATTTAATTTAGTCATTTGACCTTTTTGAATTAAATAAATTTTAAATTCTTTTTTTTCTCTCTCTTTGTCACATCCTCCATAACCCTCTTCTAATTTGGATTAATTTAATTAATCCATGATTAGGATGTCCACACCTTAATTAAGATTAATGTCACATCCTCCATATTCTCCCACTTGCTTCTAATCCCTCATTAATTGTTTTAATCACTTGTTTCCACAACTTTAATATAATTCCCTTGCTACATTTAGCATACCTTTTTGGTCAACCTTCACAATTTCCACATTTAGCCTAGACCCTCTTCCCCATGTGAATTTAAAATTCACATTTATCCCTCCAAGACTCTCCTCTTCCCCATGCAAGTTGTTAGGAGTTCTAGAACTCCTCACTTGTCACATCAGTCACATGGGGTTAAGAACTTTCCATTATAAGGACCTTGTCTTATCCACAAGGTACTTTTCAACCTCCTTCATAAGAACCTTGTCTTATCCACAGGTACTTCTCATGTGAATTTAAAATTCACATTTATTCTCCCAACCACTTTTCTCCTTCCAACCATGTGAATTTAAAATTCACATTTACTCTTCCAACAACTTCTCTTTTCCCTATGATGATGTGTGAGGAATTCTAAAATTCCTCACATGTCAACATCCTTCCCACATGGGGACAAGAAGTTCCTTTTTGAGGAAATCTTCTCCCATTTCCAACATACTTGCAAGTACCTCCACCTCGCTTGTACTCTCTCCACCTCATCATGTCTTTTTTCCATCTCATTTCCACATGGCAAGATGTGAGGGCTTATGAATCCTCAACTCACCATAGCCCTCCATCTTGGCCATCTTGGCTCAATCTTGACCATTGAATTCTCTAGAGAATTCTCCCTTAAAATGGATGATTTTCATTCGTTTTCATTCATTAGGCATTCACACAATTTGTATTCAAGCTCTCAAGCACACTTACATTCTTGCATTAACAAAGACCTCCATTGTTGCATGTTTTCAAGCTTTCATCCTTTACATTTTCATTCACTCATCCAACTTCCCACATAGCCCATTTTAATCCTCATCTCACATAGAGAATTTTGCATCCATTCTTATCACATTTTTCTATCAAGGAGCATACAAAACATCAAAGATATAAGGGCAAACCAAGGAACAACTTGAACAAGATAAAAACCAGCTTTCTTATCTTTGTCTTGAGGTGTTAAGTGTTATTTTGTTGTCTTTTGCATTTTGTTTTGTGTCATTTAGATAGGCTAACAACTCTTGATCACAGTTTCAAGGAGTACTTTGACAATGTTTATTTGCATCAAATACCTCGTGTTCTAAATAGGCAGCAGATGCCATGGCTACTATTGCTTCACTCTTGAACATACCTAGCAATGTGTCTAAATTCTAGTTCTTGGTAGAACAACTTTTGGTCCCTGGCCATGACATCCTAGATTTAGAGATGGTGTGTTATATTGTTGGTCCTAATTCCCCATGGTACAAATACATCTATGACTACCTCCATGTTGAGATCATACCCCCTGACTTTTCTAATAACCAACGTAGGACATTCCTTCGTAATTCAGCCAAGTACACCATAATCAGAGAAACCCTTTATAGATGTGCCCTAGACAATAACCTACTGAGATGTCTTGATACTGAAGAAGCACAAGCAACCTTTTGTGGGGTACATGAGGGTATATGTGGATCCCATTCTAGCGGTCCTACCTTAGCTAAGAATATTATGAGACTGGGTTACTATTGGCCTACCATGGAAAAGGACTCATATATCTTTGTCAAGAAATGTCACCAATGTTAGGTACACGGAGACTTGATACATGCACCAACACAAGAGCTTCGTCCCATAACATCACCATGGCCCTTTTCCCAATGGGGACTCGACCTCATAGGTAGGATACATCCCACATCATCCAATGGCCATAAGTTCATCATTATTGCTACTAAGTATTTTACAAAGTGGATTGAGGCTATTCCTATGACCTACATCACCGGCACACAAATTTCTAAGTTTATCTTGAATTATATCATCTGTCAGTATGGTTTTCCTCAATCTATTATCACAGATAATGGTCATAGATTCAAGAACGAAGAATTTTGTCATCTCTCTGAAGAATTCCATATCCAACACCATTTTTCCACCCCATATTACCCATAAGGTAATGGCCAAGCTGAGGTATCTAATAAAACTATCATCAGAATCCTCAAAAAGACTGTCAATGATGTTGGTTGTGATTAGCATTTACAACTTAATCCAACCTTATTGGCTTATCACACAGGCATATATACTCCCACTAGCACCACTCCATATTCCTTAGTATTTTTTTTGAGGCCATTCTTCCTATTGAGGTTGAGATTCCTTCCCTGAGGGTATCCTTGAAAGGGCATATTAACAATGAAGAGTACCGAGTTCCAAGACTACATGAGCTAGAATTTCTAGATGAATGAAAACAGAAGGCATTAGATCATCTCCAAGAATATCAAAATCATCTTCATCACAACTACAATAGAAATGTATTGAATAGAAATTTTGACATTGGTTACCTGGTCTTAATGGAGAATCCCAAGAATCAAGCTGAAAGAGAGAAACCAAAAAAGTTTGAACCTAACTGGTTAGGACCCTACATTGTCACAAAAGCATTTGGATTAGAAGCATATCAACTCTCTACTCCTAAAGGAGAACTATTTTCAGCACCTATCAATAGTCTTCATCTGAAGAAGTTCTATGCATAGCTTTTGAGAGCCTTGTCTTAATTATTAAAAATACCAAAAAAACTAAAAAATCAAAAAACTCGTTACCTAGGTGAAAACCTGGCAAACAGGCGTCTTAGTAACATCAAAAAAATAGTAAAGAAAAATAATTCGTCTAATAGTAAAAACCACTTTGGTGGCGCTTTGGATAAGTACCATGGTGAAAACCTAGAAAATAGGAACCATGTGTAGTTGACTCTGCTCCTTTTTTACCATTATTCTAATCTGACTTACCTGTACATACTATCTATCACTGTACATATCATATCTTTCCTATCCATCTCTTGTACATACTATTCATAATAAATGGTTGTCTTTTCCATAACTTGGAATGATTGACATCGAGTGCACATCATATCCCCCATCCCATCCTGTCCATAATCAGTTGGTCTTATGCTCAACTAGGGGCAGGCACTTCACCTACATCATATTGGTTTTTACATTGGCTATTCTAAAGGATGTAAAACCATTGAAAAATCCAAAAACACTACAAAATGTCCTAAGAAAATCCAAAAACATCAGAAAACTTTAAAAAGACAAAAAAATAAAAATGTGTCAAAAATCCAAAAATAAAGTCAGATTCAGTCACACTTGTCATTCTTTGACATTTTTTGAACTACATTGCCTTTGTGACTAGACGTAGGCAAGGCCATTTGTCGATGTGCCCCCAAGGCATTAGGTTAGTCATTTTAGGTTTTTCTATGTAAAATCATGATTCAATCCATTTGTCTATATGACGAGATCATTGGTCATGTTGAACTACGAGGTCTTTGCGTGTATAACATAGGCAAGGCCATCAATCGATGAGCCCCTGAGGCCACACTAGGTCAGTCCATTAGGGTTTGTCACATTCACTATCACACACATCTTATATTTGTGAATCAATTAGGTTTTTTATAGTCAGCCTTGTCAGTCAAAGTCTAGTTGACCTACAAGGTCTTTGTGTGTATAACGTAGCAAGGCCATCAATCGATGAGCCCCTAAAGCCACACTAGGTCAATCCTTTAGGGTTCGTCGTCAAGCACAAATAGTTTTCAGCACGTCATATCAAGTCACGCATCAACAAGATGAACACGTCAAAAATCTCATCAAGTCAAATCAAACAAATTTCCAAACCAACAAACAAAACAAAACAATTTATATCTGCTATAGGATGTGTCCTTCCTGAAAATAGACATTATCACAACAAAATCAACTTATGTTTGCTACAAGATGTGTTCTTCCTGAAAACAGACATCATCAAAACAATCAACCTATGTCTTATTCAGGATGAGTCCTTCCTGAATAAAGATATCAGCAAAAAAATCTGTCTTATACAAGATGAGTCATTCCTACATATAGACACTATCAAACAATCAACATGGCCTTATACAAATAGTCACAAAACTCAAAATCAAACTCAACGTCTTATAAGGTATGTGTCCTTCCTAAAATCAGGTCTTATCAATCAATCATCTTATCAATCAAAACAATCAAACAAACAGATCAATTTTTGGCAAATATTTTATTGGCTTTTGACTTTGTGGTTTGTTTATCTTATCATTTTATTTGGCTTTAATTTGGAATCCTATTACTAGCTTTCTCAAGGATGTCCCATGAAGGATTTAGAGAAGCAACGATGTATCAGAATTTCATTTTCTTTGATTGTTGTTTGTTGATTGTCTTTTAACTTGCATTTTAATTCATGTTACTAGTTTCCTCAAGGATGCCCCATGAAGGATTTAGAGGAGTGATGACGTCTCATGACTCGTCTTTTTTTTTTTGTATGTGGTTTGTCTTGACAAAAAGACTGGGGCAACTATGCCCTTAGTATGAGTTAAGACAATCCTTGTATGCAACTGTCTGTTGTTAGCAGGTGGATGACCTTGCACACCTTGATCTATGTCATATCATGGTGTTTTTCTCCTTTTTTATTAGTTACCACCCAATGATGATAAAGTGCCAAGCCTTTTGTGATTCAAAAAAATATCAAAGATTGCTAATACTAACAACCATGTCTTTTATTAGTCATCTATCTTTCCGCACGAACATTTCTTCTTTCTTGCATTATGATGAAGTCCTATGACACACAAAAATAAAAAGCATCCTGCATATGCATTCATGTTAGAAAAATCATGTAAATATCATACATTGTAAATAATACATATATCTTGCATTTCAAAAACACAAAAATATAGGCATCTATCATATCTAGGAAATTATGGCATAATAGGCATTCATAATCATAGAGTACATAACAAAAGCATTGCATGTACATAACAATTGTAAATATATGCATCACATTACATCCATTAGCATCAAACATATAGCATCACATGTAGATAGCATTGTATATATAAACATCATATTACATATCATAATCATAAACGGCATACATAACATCTATCAATACAATAAAAGTAAATGCATACATCATCACATTGAATCAACATCACATCATAGGCTACATAAACACATCATAATGTAGATATGATCATCCATAACATGTACATATCTATAGACAATAACATATCATATAGAACACATGCATAAATAAAAGACTGCATAATCATAATAGAACTGCATATCATAAGAATTGCCACCAAAATCATATATATATATATATATATCGCTCAAAAAGTGTCACGTCACAATGTCATAATGTATCAATAAATATGAAGCCCACATGATCTATGATCAAAATACAATGTCTCAATAAATGTCCCTATCTGGAACTCCCACTGCTCCCATGTGGAGAATGTGAAGGCAACTAATGATGAGATCCTAATGACCTATGTGCAAAAGGAGTCATGTCATATGGCCCAGTCCTGTGAGGTCCCACGACCCCCTTTGTGCTTGGTGTCCTGCTCGGAGTCCTGCTCTGGGACTTGCTACTGTGTGCCTACAAAAAATTGGGAGCTCGTCTCTTAGGAGGGACCTCTCCCTCATATAGATCCCTATAGTAGGTGGCCCTCTCAACTGCTCTAACCAACTCCCATGCGAAAGCTATGGCTGGCCCACTACAAAGAGTTGTGACCTCTATGAACCTCTACTTGGTCTTCTGTCTCTGAGCTATAGCCTGATCTCTATCCATATATTCCTTGTCCCTCTCCATCTATAACGAGTCTCGCTCTACCATCAAATCCCTCATCTTCTCCTCAAGAGACGCTACCTGGGCCTATAGATCTACTACATCCTGACCAACGGGACTTGTATCATCCTGTTGTGGCTACTCTCTCCCATCATCCTCCCAATCCTCTAGGATCCTGTCTTGGAGCTCCCACTCCCAGCCATCCATATCCTTCTCCTCCTCATCATCATCCTAGTAGCCGAAAAGAAGACCAAGAGAATCTATCTTTGCCTCCTCTCTAACCACCTCCTCCTCTCCCTCGCCAACCTCAAGCATGGGTACATCCTCCCCCTCCCTCTCCTCCTCATGGACAAGTGATAATTGTGGGCCTCATCCCCTATGACCACGTCTCCCCCTACCACCACCCCTCTAACCTCCTCCTCCTCCATCTCCACCATCACCTCTACCACCTCTCCCACCATGAACTCTACCTCTCCCACATCTACCTCACGGTCTTGTCCCGTACCTCTCTACAGGTGCATCCTAATCTGGATCCTTGAATGGAACTAGCCTATGACTGGCCCACCAGGTATCATATGCAACAGTCATTCCTAGATCCACTACTCTGCCTCTCCACCCCCATTGTACTAGTTGTAAAGCATCAATATCTGCCTATGTTGTGACAATAAGAATCTCAATTCCCCACAAGGTCACCTCCCTAGAAGATCTAGCATACTCTACTCATCCTCGAGGCTCGTCCTAAACCTCTCCAAACTTCCTCAATACCCGGTCTAACAAATGCCTCTCAATAGTGTGCACATGGTACACTCTCCTACCTATCAGATATTGTGTCTTTCTACAAAAAGGCAAGTGTCCTTCCTCATTTGGTGACTGTGGGAAATCCATGTAAGGTCTCCAAATGAACTGAACCATCGTATCAATGGCATGTCGGTAGAAACCAGTGTCTCCAACATGATTCTAGGTGTTTGCCCCTAAATAACGAAAGGCATAAGGTGATCCTTGCTGCAACTCGGCTATAACAGGTGAATAGAAAATAGCTATGTGTTCCCACACCCATACCATTAGGAGTGCGGTACCACAGCTCATGGACTATGCCTCTCTATAGGAAATATCATGCAAATGGAAGTACAACATGGTCAACAAACAAGGGCCCCAAGCATATACCACCCACCTCTCTAACATGCCTACAAGCATCTCCCCCCATCCTACTAGAAATCCATGACCTCGGCGATCAGGAAGAACTACCCTCCCAATCAATGTACATAATAAACAGTCTATCCTACCATATCTCTCCACTAAAACATGCCATCTAACCTCATAGTGGTCAATCCCCAATTATCTAATGTCATCGTGGGGATAGTATCTGCACATCTTAGCAAAGCCCCTCTGCATGTCATACATCACCCTAACTCCTCTAATCGGTAGCCTCAATATCCTATATACATCCTCTAATGTCACCATCGCCCCACCAGTAGGTAGATGAAATGATGATGTCTCAGAGTGCCACTGCTCACAGAGAGCAGTCAGTAGACCTTGGTTTGCCCAGATAGAGGGCATGAAAGTGACATGATGGAGACCCAAGTGCCACAGGAACTGTCTCTCCCCGCTCCGCAACCGATCCTGGAAGTCAAAGGTCAACAGTCTCGACTCCCTCATATATATCAGATCTAGTACAACCTGCAATGGCATAATGCATCATGTCAAAATATAAACAACTTGTCATAGTCTAAAATTTTAAATTTTTTTGCTAGTTAAATGAGTCATTTTATTTGCAAATGCATTGTAAAAACTCAAATGCGTCATTTCAATTTTCAAATGCATAGAAAATATCAAATGCGTCATTATGCTATTCAAATGCATTTCAAAATACAAATGCGGACAACTACAAAACACACCAATCAAACGACCATTGAAACGTGCAAATGTGTGCTAAAAATTGCAAATGTGTCACAAAAACCTATATGCGCTATTAACAATGACACATGCGATGCAAAACTACAAATGTGGTTCACTAAAACTCAAATGTGTTTATCTAATAAACACACCTATGCTACCTACTAAGTGATTTTACAAATGCGGTGTTTTGTATACACATCCATCAAAAACGCTAGCATATGCGATGATTCCTAAAGTGACAGGTGACTAAAAAGTGAATTAAATGCATAAAAAAGCGTGAAAATCAAAACTTCAAGAGATGGTTTCCAACTACATACCGAGGGTCCCGCATCCGCAAGACATCTGAAGGTCTGGATGCGATATCTATAATGCTATGAGTGTGGAACAAAAGACATGATGGCTAGGAAGTCTACAACAAAAAATTCAATTTCTAAACTTGGAGGGTGAAAATGAATTAGATTGTCACCCAATTTCTATATATACCTAGGGTTTTGGATGGCATTTTCTCCAACCTTGTCTATTGGCCGCATATTCTTCCAATTTTTGTCGACCCGTACACATATCGAACACCTTGAAACTCATTTTTGTCAACTCCACTGCATTTCTAGCTATCAAATTGACTAATCGGGACTATTTCCAAATTTTTTGAAATTTTTTGAAAAAAAAATTATTTTCCCGAGGGGGCATACCTTCACCTATTTTATACCGGGGCATGTTTTTGATCGATTTTTTTTTACACAACACCGAAATGATATTGTATCAAAGAGGGGCAAAATGTAGACACTAAAATTTGGTCTAAGCCTGCGACTTCAATTTCTTTATAATGTGTATTGTCATGGTCGTGATTAAATAATGTTAATTATTTAATTACTTTCTAAAGTCCTTTCTCATCTATTAATTAAATAACTTTTAATTATTTAATTAATTCACTTTAACATTTATTCTTCTATTAATTAAATAAACTTAATTATTTAATTAATTCATATTATCTTTATTCAAGTCTTGATTAATTAAATAAACATTATTTATTTAATTACGTCACTAATTAACTTTATTCTCCTTAAATTAAATAAATTCTTATTTGATTTATCTTTATCATATTTTTAACTTTAATTATTTAATTATTCATTAATCTTTTCTTTAGTCAATTAAATAAATCTTATTTATTTAATTTAATCATCAAATGTCGAATGTTGAATTAAATAATCATTTAATTCATAAAAGTTTATTTTGGACATATTCCTCTATAATTAGATAATTGTTTAAGTTATATAAGTATTCATTTCCACTTGACTCATGATCTATTTAAATCAGTCAGTTATCTCCTGATTTAATGTCTAATTGTCTTTCACGAATAAACTCTCTACCATAACCAGCCAGTTATCTAGCTTTAACTCTTATGCATGTACACATTTATTAATTAAATATCTTTATTTAATTAATTAATTTATGTGTGTGTTTGAACCAATCATTTATGTTATTCTATCTTTATCCTTTTCATGCAAACATTATTCTTCTAATTTTCAAATACTTTCAACTAGAGATTATATCATTATTTAATCTTGATCACTATTCTTAGGTTTTATCACTCATGTTAGTAGTGACATTTATCTCAATGCATGTCAAATCTTTTAATCTAATTCATCTGTTTATCTCTCAATCTCAGCCTCTCATTCAAATGATCAATTTTCTATAAATTGACTTGACTCTCATCATTTCAACTCCTCCTGAAATTGTATGAATTTTGGAGCACTTGTTAATCTTCAATATTTTTCTATTATCACATACATCAAGGCTATACTTGCACACATACTAAAAATATGAGGGCAAGAATACCATCACAGCGAAATGGAGGACAATCGAGGTCATTCATGGAAGGATGTAGATACTGGGTGAGATAACTTTGTGTTTATGTTTATATTTCCTTTGTGCTTTGTTATTTAGCTTTAGATTACAATTCAAGTTTGATTGCATCTTTATTGCTTTAATCCAGCTTTGTTTTCATGTGAATATATTTATACATATATACATGCATTTTATTATATACTTATATATGTATATACATTTACTTGAATCATATATATATATCATATTTACTATTTCCTAATAAGTACAAATACATATATATTCATCATGAAACATATACATAAAGTGTATATTAGTTAATATATATATAAATTTATATGAAGGAGAACATATACTCATTACAGATATTCAAGCATGTAATCCAAACCAAGAACAATCACTTGAACACAAAGACTAATACCAAAATCATTCAAATATCACAACTCATCAAAAGGCATTTAACATCATAGCTCAAATCAAAAAACTATCACAAGGGAATTATATACAATAACCCTATCCTCCTATCAACCCAAAGGAAAACAAAGACCAATACACAAACATACAACCAAGAGTTTACTTACCAATTCCCAATCTAAATTGTCTCAACTTGACCAAACTAGAGTGTGAGTGTGTGTATGATCAGTTAGGCTCATTAAGGGCTACCAGACCAAGTTCTTCTCCTGAGTGATATTCCCCCTCTCTTACCTAAGGCTCAAATCCTTCTTACATCCAACTCAATGCATCACAAAGGCGGTTAGTCATTCACATGATATTCATTTGCATCATTAAAGCATTAAAGTATTCACATTGCAATACATATTCATTCATTGCATTTTCCATCAGTATAAAACATAATCATTCCTTCAAAAGAAATAGCAACTTAATGCATATTTTAGTATTTCATTCACCTATTAAACATATTAAGGTCACGATTTACATTTATCATCATATTTACTTATGAAGGTAAAAGTAACCTAGTAACTAAGAAATAGGGTGTAACAAAAAAAATTGTGGGATGACATTACTTTAATTTCAATACTTGATAATATCTTCATCTAGCTTTTGAATGCAATTTATGGTTATTTGAATTTTTAATTTCTCATATTTAAAGTTGTTATTAGATTATATTTTAAAAAGTTATAATTTATAGTTAATTTATTATTTTTTGTTTAATGATTTTCAACGTTTAATTGATATGTAACTATGAAATAGAATAACGAATATGAAAAAGTGCAACCAAGAGGTAAAAAATCCATAGTGTTTTTAGCAAACGAGATTAAGCACAAACAAAAGCCAACAGTTGTCTAAGGTTTCATTAATTAAGTATGCCTATACCAACATGCGAGAAAGCAGGTCAAACAAAACTGAATCAAGTATCAACTTAATCTTTCATGTGTCAAATATGTCATTTATCTCCCTGTGTATTGCATACAACAGTTCTTCCATGCCTTTTTGTAGAAGCACATCAGCAAAAATAGAAACAAATTATAATATTTGTGAAATAAATTTCATTGGCCAATTAAGTATGACAAATCGAAATGCAATATATGCAATAGCAACTTGGACATAAGAAACTAAACTATTATGTAGGACAGAAAGGGAAAAGGTGTCAACTAGAAAACAAAAATAGCATAAAGTTGAAAGTCAGAGAACATGAGATATATTTACATAGATGAAAGAGCCAGTGAGAAAAGCATGAGAAAAAATAATTGTGCAAAATTGTGGCAGCTTTGCTAGCAAAATAAGACATTCTAAAGGGAAACAAAACTACACAATGGATTTTTCCAAACACTCAGTCATTAAATCCAAAATTTTGAGGTTTTGATATTAGGCTAGTACCTATGAAAGCAATCAAGAACCTATTAATGCATTGTAAGTCTCTACAATGGAGTGGATCTAAAACAATATTGCTATATATAGCAACAACAAACTAGTATTCTAATGCATCAATCAACATACAAATTTGTTCCAATTCTATATTCTAACATGTTCACACATAACACTCTTTTCATTTTCACCATTCATGCACCCATTTGACATTCACAGCGTGTGCAACACAGGAAAGCATACACAAGTATTACCATTTCCAATTGTTGACAATTCACATAGTACTAGATGCATAATACGCAAATTATGGTGGACAACTAACATGAACAGAAGGAGAGAGTGCATAGTCAATTCATGAAATATTGGGTGAGTGCTCATTTATGCTTATTGTTTGTTTACTATTTGTTTGAGAAAGATCCCTACAAACAATGTTCAAGTGATCAGTATCTTGTCTACTTGTTTCTGATACTTAATAACTACAAGCGTTATAGTAGGAGGTGAATGCTTTGGGCAATATTTTGTGGGTTGTGAATGCTTTGAAAGCCTTAACTATATGTATATTTCTTGAATAGTTTTTAGTCTTCTAGCAAAGCTCGTAAAGAAAATTGTACAAAATGCATTGGAAGAACATATTTTTGTTTAAGTAAATTAGAAAAATAGGGGGAGATTGTGTATCCTAGAAAATATTTAATCAATGGATGCAAATTGTGGGGGCTTTGGTGGTTGCACAATGGGTTGTGAAGTAATGAATGCATTTTCAATGCACTAGATATAAATTATGTGAGATGTGTTGCAGAGCTGGTGGGTATGGAAACAGTGAATTCCCAGTAAACTCGTAAAATTATAACTGAGTGTTGGGATTTGCTTGTGCTTATTACTGTTTGTTTTTCGTTTGCTAAAAAGCTTATGTTTTTTGACTTTTTGGTTGTGCCTTTGCATGTTCATTAAATGGGCTAACGAGGCAAGTGCGCACATTAAATTATGTAAGCTTTGACCAAGGTCTTGTGGACTATGAATACAGTGAATGCATTAATTATATATTCATTATTTTACTGGCTATTGCCCTATTGGCAAAGCTCCAAAAGCAAATTGTGCAAAATGTGTTGGAGAGTTGGCAGGGACAAAAACAACACATACATCATTAATTCATGAAATGTGAGATGAGTACTGAGTTTTCTTTGTGCTTATTCTTGTTTGTTTGTTATTTATTAACAAGCTTGTGTATTTTTAGCTTTGAGTTTTGTTCTTGGATGCTTGTTATTATGTGGCAGTGCACTTTTGGTTATTGACATGTTTTTGTGTTTATGATGCTTTGTTGATGTTAAAGGACTAACAGGAAATGCTTGCAAAAATTTATCATGTTGTTTTATTTTTTTGCAAATTTGATTGTTGTTTCTCTAACTCAGGTTTATGACAAATGCATAGTCAATTTGTTGAAATGCTCATACGTTTTTAGCTCATGATTGCACTTTTGCATATTTGTTATTCTGTAAAAATGCATTATTGGTCTATGGCTTCGTTGTTGGTTTGTGAAAGTTTCTAACTAGAAGTTTTCTTGCAAATATTTTGACATAAAATTGAAATTTAAGAGGTGTTGCATGCATCGTGACTCATATGGAAACAATAAATACATAATCAATGCATTGTACTTGTGTATAGAAAAGAAGTTATTTGTCAACAATGCAAAAGAATTTTGTTTTACATAGCCACAACAATCTACCAGAGATTGGGATTGGTTCCTGTTGGGTCTAAAAAATGCAGGTTACAAATCTTAAGAGGATGTCAGGCTCTATGATCAGACTTGCAACGTTTTTGAAACAATGAATGGAGATAACCTATGGGTAAAAGCACAAACCTGTGTCACACTTTATAAAGGAATTGGCCAATAGCAAAAAAAAATCTGAACTTCGACCACATAAAAGTGGTATTTATGTTTTGAATTTCAAAATGGTGTAAACTAATGAAATGTAGAACTTTTGGTGTAGTTTATTCCTGTAATTTTTAAAAAAATTTAAAAAATTGTTCTCATTATGTTTTTATCAATTTAAGGACAAATTTTGGAATGCTGAAAATTTCATAAAAGAGTGACTTCACGGGCCGTCAAGAAACAAATTGAAAAAAACTTCATTTCTCCCTCTCTTTTTTCCAAATAGGTAATTTCAATATCTTGTGCATGGAAAAAAAATCACATATTTTGATGTATATTTTTCTCATAATAACATTTTAAAGTCAAACATGTCAGAATTTGACAGTTTTCACGGACCATAAACTAATTTTAATTTTTTTAATCATTTTCAAAAAAAAAAACATACCCTTTTGAAGTAGACTCTCTCCTCTTGTGCGCCATATAAGATTTAAAACATTTTAATAAGTTTTACTATCTTTTTTTTAATATCTAATCAACCTATTTTTTTATTTTTAAAATCTACGTGCATTATTTTAAAAATAAAACATATTAAAACTAATCAAAATATTATAAAATATATATATATATGGATTCTACACTTCGAGCTCTACAAAAGGGTACTTTTATTTTTTGCAAAAAGATTAATTTGACTAGAAAAATACTCTGTCAAAGATGAATGTTTCAGAAAATTATGATAAATGATGAGTTGGTTGCCATGTAGGATGCCAACTAGGCATTTTCGGTCGACAATGTTTCGGCCGAGAAGGTTTCGACCAAAACCCTCTCGACCGGTAATGGATCGACTGAAAATAAATTGGCTAAAAACCTATCAGCCGATAACAATTTGGCTGAAAATAGCTAAAATAGAAAATATATATTTTCTTTCTAATTTCTCAAATTAAAAAAAATCAAAAATAACAAATATTTCAAAATATTTGACTATTTTCGATTGAAGAAGGTTTATTTCGACATTTTAGAAGGTTTATAATTTCAGAAATTTACAAGACTTATTTCAGCAAAAAAAAAAGGCATTTGGACAAGAGGAGAGATATTTTTAAGGTATGTATTGATCTTTAACTTATTTAATTGATTATGTTTTTATGAAAAATGCATTTGAAGTTTGTTTTCACTATTTTTTTTATTAAAATATTAACATCAAAGAAATATTTGTAGAAATATATTTATAAAGAATTATATAGAAAAAAAGATTATTTTATTTTATTTACATTATTTATTGAACAATTATTTTATTTATTTAAAAATTGTTTGAATATAAATGCATTTGTTGTTTTCACTATTTAAATTCTTAGATTTCATTATTATTGATCACCAATTCTATGTTCTTAAATTCTTGTTCTTACATGTCCTCCTTAAATACCTATGTTTTATTAAATTTACCTTTGCTTTTACTTTTATTTCCAATATATATACATAAAATTAGCATACTTATGAAATTAGTAAATTTATATAAAAAACATCAAAGATATCATTATCAAGAAGTTTATTTTTTATTTATTTATTTGAGAATTATATATAATTTTAAGTCTCTTATGTAAAATTATATATTTATAAAGAATTATTTCAAGAGAATTGTATATAATTTTATTTGAGAATTATATAGAATTTTATACACATGTATGTATTATTCAATTAAAAATATTTTGTTTTGCATGTTTATGTTTATTAAAGACTTTTGTTTAAATATTTTATGTTTATGTTTTGCATCTAGTTACAAGCTTTTTAAAATATTTATGCTATATTACATATACATGTTTCATGGAAAGCTCATGTGTGTACAAATTTGTATGTAGGCACGAATTCAAATTTGAGTGTAATTTGTGATGGAAAATCCAAGGGCTAGATCGAGGAAGTATGATCGAACACGAGTAAGACAAAGAAAGAGAAAAGCGATGAAGGAATATCTACTGAACAACAACCCATGGAAAATATTGATGATCAAGGTGACGTACAGGTACAAGAACAAACTAAACCTAGTACTAATATAAATTTTTTGGACTATGGTATGGAAAATTTGATGGAGATGGATGAAGATTCTCTTTTCAATAATATTTCATCTAAAGATATGTTATCTGAAAGCACATTAAAATTACACTTTAAAAAAATATGGGATGAATTTTTTGAAGAGAAATCTCTAATTGGAAGAGCACAGTTAATTGCAAAGTTATTTAGACGAAAAGAAATGACCCTTGTTTTGGAGTTGTTAGGGGTTGATAATAGGAAAAGGTCATCAGATTTAAAACAAACAATTGTTGAAAACCTGCAAGAAGCATTAGAATGTATTGAAAAGAAGAGTCGATCTAGTGATTTAAGTGTTGCATGTAGAGCGTTGATGACTGTAATTTCTAGTACGAAATTATCACATAGAAGACAAGTTCAAGTAATTTATGAATTACTAAATGTTTCTAGGAGAATTGTTCAAAGATATATTGAAAAGAGATGAAATAGATGGAAAATTTGAGAAAAATTGGGTAAATATTTGTAGGGTTCCTTGAAAAGATAGAATTTCAGAAGATGTAAAGAAACAAGTAGTTGAATATTGGACCACCCACTCTCGTGTTTCTTCCAATAGAAGGGATACTATACAAATAATAGGTGATGATGGTACAAAAATTTCTCATCCAAAACATTTTATAGATACAACACAAAGTGAACTTTTTGAAGCATTTAAACAAGAATTTTTAAATGTGAAGATTTGTCAAAGGATGTTTGAAACACTACGACCATCATTTGTATGTATAAATAAAGTATGTGAAACTTGTTGTTGTTGAAATCATGTTGAATTTGATCTACACCTACAATCATATAGAAAAGTTATGGCAACAATTGATCAAAATTTAGCCATCCCTGGAAGCACAACACAATTTGTGAAGTCTCTTCTATGTGAAAAATCAGAAAATTCGGATGAATTCAATGTTCAGTGTATAAAAAATGTATGTAATGATTGTGGAGATTTGAAGAATCTTTTACATGTTGACAATAATGAAATGCAAGTTACTTGGAAGAGATTTGAATATGAGACATACTTAACGAAGTCAGGAGTTGAGGCCAAAAAAATTGTTCTCAAAGAGAGTGGATTGCCTTACAATGAATTCATGAGTAAATTTCGCAATATCATATATCCACATATCCAACATTGTCATGGTGCAAGATGGCAAGCTAAGCAATTTCGTTATTCAAAGAATTGTTTTCCACCAGGTTGTATTCTCTCTATTGTAGATTTCTCTGAGGACTATACATTTAGTCCTCAAATTGAGATCCAAAGTCAATATTATCATTCAGAGCAAGTTGTAATCTTTGTGCAAGTTTGCTAAATGCATGCAGAGTTAGCGGTCGATGGAATACAAAGTAGCAAAGATGATATAATTATCATCAAAGAAGTTCACTTTTATATTAGTGATGATACGAATCATGATAGAACCTATGTAGTTTATTGTTTCAAAATGTATTTTGAAGACCTAAGACGACATGGTATAAATTAAGAACAACACTGGATATGGTCTGATGGATGTGCTGGTAAGTATAATTTTTTTTAAATTATTTTTATTTAATTTATATTTACTTTTAACTTTAAGACTTAAATTGTTTGATTGCTTAAATCTATATATATAATTACTTTTTTGAAGCTAATTTGGTTTTCAAGTGTTTAATTATTTGTGACTTCATAGGACAATTTAAGTCTGCAAAAGCCTTTGTTTGGTTAACCAGTCAACATGCTAGATGCAACACCAATTTTTTGTGGAGTTTTTATGAGAGTGGACATGGAAAAGGAGAGCACAATGGAGCAGGAGCATGTGTGAAGCATGCATGATGCAGGAGCATCTAGTGGTGTAAGGGAAATCTTGTATCACCCAAAAATAGTTAAATTTCAAGTTTCTTGGTTTTTAGATGTTTTTAAATTTTTGGATACCCTTTTTGTCATAATAAAATTATCAATTTATGGTTTTTATTTTCTATTCCTGGGTTGAAAGATATTACAATTTTAGTTTCCTAGATTTGCACCTAAAAATCTTCTGAGTTGGATTTGAGGCACTTAGAGTTCTTGGAATGGCCCTGAAACTTGCTAAAATTGGCATAGAAAATTTTGAGCGCGTTCTTGACTTCAAGACCTTTCCAACGGTTCAAACGGTTTGCGAATCAGAGTCCTGGATCAAAAGTTATGGCCCCGCGAAGTTGGCGCACTTTCTAGAAGATACAATTGCAAATGCTCTTTTGAAATTTGAACTTCATGTTGTAAATTTTCGGTGGCAAACCACCTAAACTCAAATTTGAATGTTGTTTTGGCTCCAAACTAATGAGGAGCTCTATTTATGGGCGGGTTTCTAATTTTTGGGTAACCTTTTGGGGACAAGCTCGCATATTGTGAAAGGGTTATTCCGTAGCTTTTTGTAACTTGCATGTGTTGTAGAAATTGGGGATTTGAGATCTTCTGCATGTAAGAAGCTCCATTTTTTGGATGATAAATTTATTCTCTTATTTGTGGGTTATTTTCTAATTCTCGGGTTGTGCCCTCATCAAGTGGTATCAGAGCGGGTTTTCTTGAGCGTGTGGATAAATCACCAATCGTGAGGCAGTTCGCACCAGGACCGTGGTTGTGGGTCGAGGTCAAGAAAGATGCCTCCAAGAGTGGTTCCTGGTAGGCGTGGTGGTGCTAGAGGTGGTCGAGATAGTAGAAATGTTGGTGGAAGAGATGCACTGGCAGCCCTCTAGACACAGATTGATGCGTTACAAGAGCAGTTGAGAAGAGGGTTAAACCCGAGGGAGGAAAGTGAGGATGAAGGAGAGGAAGAAGGTTTAGATGTAGAAGAGGAAGAAAAAGAAATTGATCAAGACCAAATGTGGCTAATAAGGGCCATTTCGAAGATCAGGAAAAGACCCAGAGCAGAAGTCCCCAGTTATTCTGGAAGTCTGAACCTGGAAGAGTTGATTGATTGGATCAATGAGCTAGAAGAATATTTTGAGTATGAGGAAATAGAGGACCCAGATCAGGTTAAGTTTTCAAAAATGAAGTTGAAGGGACATGCTATTATTTGGTGGAAAGAGGTCTAGTTGGAAAGAAATTGAAGAGGAAAATGAAATATCACCAAATGGGATCGCATGGTAGAGAAACTAAAGAAGCAGTTCATACCAGTGGACTACGAGTTAGATCTATTGAAGAAATTGCAAGGGTTGAAGCAAGGAAGCAGAT